>CAEFZX010028447.1:0-91307 GCA_903066825.1 Alfaro cultratus
AAAAGCCAGTTCAAAATGTACAAACCCGTCCTTATCTCTTTATATTAATCTTTAAAGGAACCACACTTTTTCATAATCTTAAAGAGAAAAAAAGGTTCTCTAACTCCATTGGGTTCTCCCTCCCTTTTCCACCTCTTCTCAAAAAGGAATAAATGCAAATAAAAAACGGTGACCAGAGTGTTTGAGAGAGCAAACAGTGTTATCCCTCATTCCCCCAGACCTGACGGCATGCTTTTCTGATAGCATCTGTACTCTATCAATGACAGACAGGGTGCGGGGGTGTGGCTGGTGGATTCAAGGGTTAGGGATCAATGTGGATGTTTGCACATGTGCATGACGGGTGTGGGGCAGTTGGTGGTGGGACGAAGGAAGGTGAACCTTAAGGACAAACACACAAACGCGATCTATCAGGAATGAAACTGAAACGAGTGCCGTAAACTCGGTTTGATCACAGTGTGAAATTTTATGAATGAGAGATCAATTTAGGCTGAATGTTAAGACTGGTGTGCAAACAACTGCACATAAGAAGCCCTAACGTGTTCTTGTTCCAACATTTTAAAACATGCTTTCTTTAACAGATATGTCATCTGTAGGATACTTTTGGCAAGATTTTATTGATGTAGAATCTTATGAAACTATTAAGTTTCTGTTGTGTTTCATTCTTAGAATCACATCTTTAATTTCCCTACCCCAGAAAAAATAAATAGCAAAGAACTTATGCAATATTTTTGAAAAGGGGTAGTGTGCCTTTCATCTAGTTACAGTTCATGTGTGTCCCAAGACGTAAAATAAATGAACTACTTACCTCCGCTTTTGAGATATTTTATTTCTCCTCCACCATTTGCTTCTTTGTGGTATCTTTGTCACATTTCCAGCTGATTTGATTATCACCTTTTCTTTTTTCTTGTGCGTTCTGTCTACAGTAAAGCACTCAAGAAAAGGGGAGAAATGTGGAGAAAAAGTTGAAAGAGAAAGGAGATGAGATTGTAGGAGGGATAAAGAAAGAGAATACAAGATAACATCCTAGAAGTCTGCTTCTACACTTACAGAAAGAGAAAAAAACAACAGAAAAACCACAGTGACAAACATCATTCATGCACATATAGCAACATCACTGAAAGGCACAAGGTCCTAATTAATGTAGATGTATTCAGTGACAACTGCAGCCCAGGATGGACTGTATCTCTTAACACATGGATCTAAAGACCGTTGTGTGTGCGTGGAGGTGTGTGTGCGTGTGCACTTGTATATATACGCTTTCTCCTTAAGACTGTTCAATATCGGGTGTGATGCATTTTTGCCTCTCCACTCTTCCTCTGGAACCTTGATTTCAGATGAAATGCAAACCTGTCTGCATTCTGAAAAGAGAACTTTAGACCACTGAGCAACAGTTTGCTTGTTTTTTCCCCTTTGCTCCATGTGAGACACGTCTGATGTTGCCTCTGGTACAGGAGTGACTTGACATGAGAAAAGCAACATTTGTGGCCCATGTGTAAGATTTTGTCTGTGCATATGCTGATGCCAGCCAAGTCTCTGTGAAGCTCCCCGAAATTCTTGAATGGACTTTGCTTGGAAATCATCATTATATAGCAATATTTGCAATCCACAAGAAGTTTATAATCATCTTGGGATTACTTCACAATTCTTTCCACTGTTGGTTCCATGTGAGGGGAAAGCTGATTGAATTCAGAAATGTTATCGCTGTTTAGCGATAAAATTGCACCACTTAATATAAGTGGTTTCCGGAAGTTGCCTACTTAATAATTGTTGAGTTATTCTTTGTTGATTTATTTTTGCTTGCTTTGTTTTGTGTTTGTGGGGCTTTGACCCCAGTGACTTGCAGTCACAAGCTCTCGATGTAAGAAGAATTTTTAAATACTTTTTATCATCACTCTTATTCTTGTCTCGATAAATTCCACAACACATTTAGATGAACTTGTAAATTCATATTATCCATCATCCCCACTTCGTACATTGCGTGTGTCTGTGTGTGTGTGTGTGTGTGTGTGTGTGGAAACGCCCTTTAGCCTGTAATCTGTAGGATTCTGTTTCCTTTCTGAACCTCTCGGTGTACGAAGGCGTGTGTGTAGGGCCTGACATCCACCTAAAGCGACCACTTCTGCCTCTGCGTTTGATGTACTCTTCAATTACACCATGTAGCAATCTTCTACATCCAAAAGACAGGGCTTGAAGTTAAAAGGATTCCCACTGATAATTTGCACTAGGCCATGTCAGGCAGCCACTTCTTAGAAAAGTTGGTTTTTGAGAGGAAGTTTGTTATGTTGTGATTTTTTTTTTTTTTTGTCCTTTAAACTACATAGTGGAGATTTCATTTTTCCATATGTGTAGAGTAGAGTAGACTCTTCACTGAGCTATGCAGACACTAAAAATGAAATGTGCACTTTAGTTTGTGATGACACCCTCAAATTTACAAGTGAGCTGAGTAAAGTACTCAGGAATGTTTGAAGCGTCTACCATCCTGCTGTGTGCGAAACGTGTTTCCAAACCATCGCTAGAAGAAAACACTGCAAGCAACATGAAAAGCAACTTTGGATGAATTCAGTACTCATTTATTTGTGTATCATTATTTTTTGTTGAGAAACTAGGGTATGGTTGAAAAATGTAACTTTTTTTTTTGCCGTTCAGCATGTTTTAAGCTAAGTTATTAAACAACTGGATCAATTTATCCTTGGACTATATTGTTTTTGTCCTTTCAGGGATATGTTGTGACCTGAGTAATGCATATTAACAGATCTTTACATTTTATTTGTCAAGTAAAACTAATAATCATAAAATTGTGTGAAAATAAAACAGTTTTCTAAAGAATCATATCAAGTAAAATATATCTTCCTGAGTGAAAACATTAGTTTTGTTGTTTCTAAATGAATATGAACTTGTTTTCTTTGCGTTATTTGAGGTCTGAAAGTGCTGCATCTTTTTTGTTATTTTGACCATTTCTCATTTTCTGCAAATAAATAAGAAAACAATTTGCTTGGAATTTCCAAGACATCATAGAATAAAAGAATAATGTTCATTTTACTCAAACACATATCAATTAAAAGTAAAATCAGAAAAACGGATCATTTTAAGTGCTCTCTTAATTTTTCCCAGAGCTGCATGCTTTGATCTAAACTATTATATTGCAAGTAATTATTGTTTGTGTTGTTGCTCACTGAAGTTGAGACTCAACAAAGAGTCTGAAGTCTTTGGAGCCCCCAACAGCTGTTCTTCTATCCTGTATTCATTTCCTCTATTTCTTCAGAAAACATCAAGAACAGAAAGAAATAAAACAGAGAGGACTTGTTTTTCATGATGACTTGTCTTTCGGACTATTTGGAGTTCTGAAAATATATTTCACAAATAAAAGCAAAGCTGAGTGCTACAATGAATCTTGTGTTCTGTCACCAGACAAGTATCCTGATAAAATCCATCTGTATGAGAGTCACTTCTCCTTCAAGGGACAGAGCTTACGCTCACAGTTCTGCCCAATAACACTTCCATGAGGAAAGCGTGGTATCAGAATCCAACAGCAACCTCTTCTGACAACAAAGGTACAATTTGGCGGTGATCTGGGAAATGTAAACTTTCAGTTTTTGCAGATTCACCTATTTGCGGAGCTTTCTGTGGAACATGACTCCAAATTGTTCACGGAAAATCCAGCTAGATTTTCCCCTGGAGCAAATCTAAAATATTTGAAAGAAAATGCAGCTTAGGAAGCTGAAATGCTGCATGCTATTGGCTGGGGTCTGGAAAGCAGCCAATACAAAAGAGCAATTTATTTTCCTGGGTGGTGATTGGCTGTACCCTAAGTGCAGAAATAAAGACGACTATAGATATTAGCTTCTGGAGTAGTGCTAAGAATGTTTCTATTACTGCATGTGAAGCTATATTTGTATGTGAACTACAAAAATAGGTATTTAGAAGCATTCTTAGAGGGGGTCTAACATATTTTTGAATTTTCACATTAGTGTATCACTTTATAATAAGTTAACAAGGTTTTGCACTGTTACATCACATGTAAAAAAGCATTAAAAGTAAATAGTACCAAGTACGCAAGTCCCTCAGACCTGTTCAGATCGCTGTTCTTTACTCTTCTCTCGGTGTAGCCCTCATACCTTGTCCATCAACAGCTTCTAAATGAGGAACAAATAAGACAGAGCTTTTGTTTCGTAGTTTAAAGAATAAACATCCTCTGGCAGTCTCTTTTCGTTCATGAGCAGGGAAAATCTTCAAGGACCCGCAGCCGGACTCCACACCTGCTTTGAAATTTCCACGGAGCTCGTTGTGAGAAATCAGAGCCGCCACTCCACTTTGCTCTGGGTTGTTTATCCAACGAAAGGCCTGCGTTTTCAAGAGACTTACCGGGTGACAATGCGAGGGGAAAACCGAAGAAAAAGAGAGATCAGCAAGTCTTAAACAAATTAGGATTTTGTAAACCATAAGAGGGGGAAAAAAACTGTTTTGTGTCTAGACGAGGTCAGATTAACGTCTCTGGCCACCTGGAGTTGAATCCTTCCACACGTCTTTAGGCAACTCAAAGCAAATATCTCTCAAGTGTTTTGGCATTTCTGTGTAAACTTGCTTGGCACATGTAAGAGTGAAAGGAGAGTAGCTAAGATGTCTCATGAACCCTGACTCCTCGAAGGCCAAGCTAATCATTTATTCTACGTCACCAGAGCTAAAATTCTTCTTGTAGACAGGCTGTATTTTTTTGTTTGTTTGTTTGTTTGTTTTTTGCTGCGTTGTCCATCGAGTTGTGTTTTAGAGCCACTAAGACGTCAAAGGGCCTTCGTTACTCCGTTCACCTCCAACCTGAGCAGCAACTACTTACTCCCTCGTTACTTAATATCTGTAAAGTTGTGCTCTAGTTTTGTTTTTCTTTGGTGGATGCAACATCTAAGCTAACCAGAACTTTGCTAATGTTCTGCTGCACAATATGTAACATGGCTGAAATGTCCTGTCTCAAAATGTAGTTAAATTGATTTGAGGTGATATCTTACCTGCAGACAATAACTGTCTTGAAAAGACATAAGCAGACCTTTTCCACCTCAAAACAACAGCGATGTTAAAAGAGTCTTGGGCTTTTCTTTATAAATTTTATACTGCCATCTGGTTGGCATTGGGCAGTTGTTTCTATAGAAGTCAGAGGTTATTTATATGCTAAAAGTAGACATGAGGGTAATGCCCCACCAATAGAGAACATTTAAAGCATCTCTGTGTAGTATACAATAGTCTGTTATAAAAGCAAAATGGTGGAAGAAGCGAACTGGAAACAGTTTAAGTGAATCTTATTTCATAGGTCTTTATGCGTTACTATTATCTCAAACAGTAATTCTGATTGAAAAAGGTTTTCGTCTTTTGTTCTCTTGGCAGTCAGTAGTCCAAACTGGGAAATTCAGACTCCCCAGTCAGAAAAGTCAACTGCAACGTCCTCCAAAGTTGGATTTCCCACTGAAAATGGGAAAGCGACTCCAAGGGGCCGCAGCAGTTGGCCAGTCGTAAGACCTACTTCACGTTTCAATATGGCCGCCCCTCGCATCGATGTGGTGGAAACATGTTTAAATGCATCTAAAATCAATGTTACATGTAGCTCCTTAAACTTTGCACTGAACAAATTAAATGTGATGTTGTCTTATGGAAACTAAAGTTTAAAGTTATGTTTGTAAGAGGTACAGCAATATCTATGAGTGTCACCATGTTGAAATCCAAACTTTTTAACTGGAATGCCGTTACCTCGGGTCTGACATCCAACCCGACTTCCCAGGTAACTGGGACACAGCATTATTTCACATGAACACAGTCATCAGTTATATGTAAACAATTGCCCAATGTATGATTGATGAGAATCTAATGATTCAGAAAATAGTATTTGCATTAAATGATCTGATGTATTTGAGACTCTAGTCATTTTAAGACAGCAGAATTAAGACAGCAGATAACTCTCAAACTAGCTAAAAAGTACAGATTCAACAAATCTGGATGCATAGCCAGATATAGCATGCTTAACCTTTCCTAAACCATCCCTAGCCCACTGAGTCATTGCATTTCCTCATTAAATCAATAACTTCTCCTTCATCACTACTTAGAATCATAATTTGATAAGTTTTGCTTATGTATTTTGGAAAAATTATAGCTTTTTCATGGTTGTAGCTATTCTATTGAGGGCGTTTTGCCAGACATCCCAGAGTCCAATTATTGAACAAGGCTGCAAGAAGTGAGAAAGGCAGGAGAGGTTGTGCTCTTTTTTTCTCATGCAGCTGAACTAATTATTTTCGGATTTTTTTTTTGGCCAGAGATTTCAGAGGAAGCATGAGAGAGAGCAACCTTCAACAGTCAGATTCATCTAGTGCAGCGTATCAGTGAGAAGCCACAGATGCTGCCAGGTTAGTTGCTCAGGGCAGTCTGCAAATAAAAAAAAAATACTTTGATACTTAGAAGATTGCTTAATCCCATCCAGACACTTTTCAGAAAAGCTGCAGTCAATCTTTGGTGCAAAGTTTGCTTTACATTGGACTCTGGTAAATGTGAGAGCATCTGTATGCAAAGAGAGGCAAAGGACGCAAGAAGAGCACTGCCACAAAAGACTGGTGCCAACTTTTTTTTTCCCGTGATGAACCCTTCTTCTGATTGCTTGGTACGTCTCCAAAATATGTTTACCAAAGAAAACAAAAGGTAAATGCTGCTTTGAGTCCTGTGTTTTGCGCGTGAAAGGCTGTAGGACTACTGGAAAAGATCTGAACCGCAGTTTGAAGCTTTAAATAAAAATACAGTTGGTTCAGAATTTTGCTTTTATGCCTTGAGATGTTGCATCCACATCTACCATGTTCGGCGCTCAAACATGCAGCAACACTGGGTTGGGCAGCTATGCACAGCTAGAGGCTGCCATCTATGTGTCAGATAGAAAATTACAGCCTACTTATGTGAACATTTATCAGTTGTTATGACTTCAGATCTATGAAAAAAATCAAGCCAATGAAACATTACCCTGAAGCTATTAACATGCGGCTGATCTCCCAAAGTTTGGATGAGCTGTGTTCTGGTGTGAGAAGAGACTCCCTGCAGTGAGCTTTCAGTGTCCAGCAGATACTGTTGAACCCCGATTTGGTGCCATTACCCCCCGTAGCTCCTCTCTGTCCCTAACAGAGTTCTCCCATTCATTTGCTTATTTGGATTCTGCTATGGGAGACCTCCCACGAACCTGGGTGAACTGTTACACTTCACGACAAGACTATTAATTAATCAGAGCAACTTTATCTTTGTTTCGTATGATATACGCTAAATGTTTTCTCTTTTTTGGGGGGCCACACTGACATAAAACCAATATTTATAGACAGATGTCCAAGAAAGTGACAATACGAGATTATTTTGCTCTCCAATTTGAAGTATGGAATTGCTTAATGCCTCTTTTGTTTGAATTTATACCAGTATAATCATGTGGCAAGACCCCTCTGGGTCTCATATACTGTAATACTGGATAGATTGCAACTACATAATTTTTTTTTAATCGTACAAAATCTGTTTTTGTTATTCTAAAACTTAAAAACAGGCGATTTAATTTGAGACAAAACCAAAAGCATAGTGGACAAAACACAACAAAGGAATCCCTTGGGGGTTTTCCTGGACATCATGTGAGTTACCAATCTAACTTCCTCCACCTGCAGAGCTTCTTTCATCTGAACTGAGTCATTCTGGCACTTCTCCCACCTTTGCCTTTGTTTCTGAACTGCAGGGGTCCTCACTCCCACCCTCACTTCCCAGACCATCACATCTGAGTATTTACTGTGTCATACATTTCCATACAGAGACACAGAGTTGAATTAATACATGCAATGTGTCTCATAATTTGTCTTTGCCCTCTATACTTCTTTTCACATCAGTTATAACCTCTGGGGAGGTAAGTGTTGATTTAAATATGAAGAAGTTTCTATTTTTATGCATGCTATATAGCAAACCATGTGCGTACATTGTCAAAGGAAAAGAAAACCCATTAATGACAAAAATGTTGCTCTTTAATAATATACAGCAGGCTCTCATGATTACTGTCATCAGGCTGGATTTCAATTATACAAATCATCCATCTATGTCACACTGCATTGTTATGAAAGTAAACATAAAAAAACTTATGACATAAAAATGCAACTAATTATCTTAGCATGTGTCGTGGTCTCATGTGGGTAATAAAAAAATCACTTCACAGTTGGTGTGAACGGTTTTTCAACTGAATCTCAGCATTCCTCTAAGCATGCTTGACATAGAGCAGAGCTTGGTAAATAACTTAATTGACTGCAAAAATGTTTTGTTAAAGTCTGAACATGATGCTATAAAATCACTCAAATCTTTCTACAAAGGGCCACAGTTAAAATAAGTCTTTGCTATAGAAATAAATGTTTCTCCAAATACTATAAATCTGGGTTTAAAAATTTTAATTTATTTTTAAATAAATATCCATAAAAGGTAGAACTCTTGCTCTGTTCTAACAGCCAGACAGTAAGAAATGGATTCAATTAATGTAGAAAAAAAAATTACATTTGGGAAAACATTTATTTTTGCAATTATAATATTCCATCCATCCATTTGACTTCTAAACCCACTAATCCTTGCAGCGACTTGGGGAATCATATTATGCATTTATATATTTTTTTATTTCAGTTTTTAAAATACCAAAATTTGCACATAGTAACTGTGTATGTCTCATTTACTCGCCTCTGATGATATGCCATTTTTTTCTCCTTTTTGTGCTGTAAAATAGATGTATTACACGTATTAGTTTCTATATTAAACCCCTTGCTCTCTGTATGCATTTTGACGAGGAAAAAAGGGAAGTTACAAATAATCTCCACCAGAGGGCACTGTTATGTGGTACCTTTAAAACCACATAACAGTATCTGATTCTCTTTCTTCTCCGCTTTAATTACAAACCATAACAAAAACAGTAATTAAGGGAGGGAGTTATTTTATAAATTACTTTTAAAGAGACTATGTCTAATTTTTACTAGTGTTTTTATTTCTTTCTTTTTGTATTTCCGCATTATAGGTGGGACTAGTAGTGGGCCAGCCCTGCTGTGTTACGTTTGGGGAAGTTGCTCAACATTGGAAAGGCACATTTCCCTTCATTGTAAGGCCAAATATTCCTGGTGCTGCTTATCTGGTTTCAGCAGCGCTATCTCCGCAGTTCCTTTACCTTTCATGGGTTGATGATTTTGTCAACATGACGGTCAGATAAAACCAAATTAGCAAGATATCACCAGAAACTCTTTGTCGGGATGAGCAGTTCTTTGACTTCCGCTACTTACATTCGCAACATCAGTTACGGTCTACGCCGCCAGCTGTCCGACTTTCTGGACCCTCAGGACAGGTGGAAGGATGTGATAGGGTCCATACGGAAGCCGAGCGGGGAGCCGAGGTACTCCCAGCTTCACGTCAGGTACGTCAACTCTCGTCACTGTTTGTTGCATTTTCAAACTAGGATCAAACACTGTCGCTGTGTGTTTTTAGGAGGTTTGAAAGTCTTGTGACGCAGGGGAAGAGTCCCACCGTGGAGCTGCTGAATGACTGGGGAACCACCAACTGCACAGTGGGAGAACTGGTGGATATTCTGAAGAGCTGCAATTTGTTGGCTGCTGCCAGTCTCCTGCAACCTTGTAAGGAATTATTATTACATGTTGTAGATTTCCTCATTTTTAACTTCATTTGAAAGTCTCACCTTAAACCCTACATATTTTTCCGTAAATTACATTATATCAAAGCTTTTGGTGCAGAATTAGGTAACAAATCATACATCATTTTCTTTCTAATAATTTAACAGTGACTATTTACACAGCACCATATGTATCTTCTTGAACACAGGGGAAGAATATTCGTCGGCAGAGACACAGCCGCTCCCCTTACCACTACCTCCTGACAGAGACCCTCCAACCAGACCACTGGATGAGACCCAGAGTCAGCCTCCACCTGCCGGATCAGCACCGGAGACACAAGTACTGAGTGAAAACAGCGAAACAGGACACACAGGTGTGTGCTCAATTTTATTCCCAAACACTTACTTGGAAACACATACAACCTGCACCTTGCAGAAGAATGTATTCACTCTGAACTTTGTTTGTTTGTTTTTATGCTACTTTTTGGGATAGACAAACTTGGCAAAGTGGGATGAAAAGGATACGTCTTTTACAAATGTTTTTACTAATAAAAAAACTGAAAAGAACTGTCACCTTACTTTCCATCCAGTGTACATAGATACCTTTGCAAATCATCCAATTAGTATATAAAGTCCAGCTATGAGTAATTGAATTTCTGTACAGCTGTTCTGTGAAAGCCTCAGAGGTGTGTTAGAGAATATTAGAGGACAAAAGGCGTAATTAAAACCAAGAAATACACAACAAAGGACATGGAGTGAGTCATCCACAAATTTAAAGCAGGGTTCAGTGTTTCAAAAACAACACCCAAAGCTTTGGACGTTTCACTGTTCAATTCAACATGTGCAACCCAACAAGCACGTAGCTGTGAACTCAAAAGAAAGATATTTTCAGAGAAGAACCCAAGGTGTCTATGGCGAATCTGGACTAGATGCAGAGATTTAAAGAATCAGTTGACAACTGCAAAAATCTGGTGTTTTGGAAAAGCAAGATGAAGAAAACAATATTTTTGAAAGAAAACAATAAGAAATCTCATTAGCAGATTAGCACAGGCTAATCTAGGAGACACATCAAACATGTGCAAGAAGGTGACCAGGTCAGATTGAGTCCAAAGATTAAACTTTTTGGTCTACGTGCAAGACACTAACACTGAGTAAAACATGGCGGTGGCAGTATGGTGGTGTGGGGACACTGTCTTTTAACTGGTTGCTTTAATTCCATTTCATAATCACCACCTACTTTTGTGTTGGTCTTTCACATAAGACGTGACAATGAAATATATTTAAGTTTGTTGTGATGAGCCAAAATTGTAAGCTCTATAGGTGTGAATACATTTGCAAGGCACTGGAGCATCATGGTTGGGTTTAAACGTCACACTTATTTACAGTTTGAAGGAGTTTGATGCTATCTTTGTGCTTATTTCAGTTAATAAAATGTGAAATTAAAAACAATTAAATAATGCAATAACAGAAACAAAATACTTTCAACATTCTGTCATTTTTACATCTTCTTACACAAAGTGATAAATCAAAACATCTCTTATTGTGACGGAAATTTTAATTTTGTGTATTTTGTCTTGTTTCTAAACTGTTGTTTTTTGTTGCAAGATGTAATCAGGAACTTCTATTGAAGTATTGAATATTTCCCCACTTAAATATTTTGTCTGTAGTTACGCAACACAACTATAACTAAACTTGTTTTGTAGTTTATGTAACGTAGCAAAGAAACAAAACACTCGAAACTTTGGCCATGCAACTTTAAACCGTTATACATTGTACATTTTTGACCAGCAGGTGGCAGCAGTGACTCCTTTGACCCACTTTCTGTGCAACCATTGTCAGGTGTTTCCAGTTTTATGTTCAGTGAGCTGAGGAGGATCACGGGCAACTTTGACGACCGGTCCGTCTCAAACGGTGGCAGCCGACTCGGAGAGGGGGGCTTCGGCACTGTGTACAAAGGCTTCCTGAACAACAGACTTGTGGCGGTGAAAAAACTAAACCCAGTAAGTTAGAGTGTCTACGTAGAAGAGGTCACACTGTTTCACACGCTGAACATATGATGTCCCTTTTAGATGGATGACATGCCTCTGGACAAGCTGCAAGATCAGTTTAACCAAGAGATTCAGACTCTGAAAGTGTGAGTTTGTGTCCATCGGCGTAAAATGTGACGCTTTCTATTCTCCTACATCAAGGTAAGAAAGTTCTGTTTTAATAAAAATGTTTTCCTAACAGGTTGAAACACGAGAACTTGGTTGACATGGTTGGATTCTCATGCGACGAGCAGCAAATGTGTATAGTGTACGCCTTCATGGCCAATGGATCTTTGCTGGATCGACTCGCTTGCTTGGTAAAAAAACGTTCGCCGCTCCACGCATACAGAAAAGCTGATCTGGCCTCCATGCACAGGATTTAGCTTTCATTTTTGTTTACATAGGACGGTAGTCCTCCTCTTTCCTGGCGACAGAGGTGCTTGATTGCAGAAGGGACCACTAGAGGTTTGGAGTACCTCCATAGCAACCATCATGTACACAGAGATGTTAAAAGGTGCGACGACTGGAGTCTTTGTTTAATATTCATCTCTTCTAATAGCTATTTTCTTTTTTTTTATAATAATAGTTGAACAATCTTCAAATTCTGAGATCTACAGTGCTTTAAACTATTTGTACTCTGAACTTTTACTCACTTTGTCAAATGACAAACACAAACTTCAGTGATATTTGTTCTGATTGCATACAATACTATCATGGAAGATTTGTAAAATGTAATACATAGGTGTTACCTCCTTCCCACTTCACAATTATGCAGTATGTTGTAGTGGTGTGTCGCATAAAATCCTGGTGAAACACATTATAGCTCACGGTTCTGACAAAGTGCAAAAAAAGTCCAATAGCATCAGTACTTTACCAATCCACTGCGTCATGGACCAACTCACAACAATAAACATCACAAATCTGTACTGTCTATCTTCAGCTTGAGCAAAAGCAAAGATGTTTTTTTTTCCTTTGTCATTGTGACACCTATTTGTTTTACCCTCTTAGTGCAAACATCCTGCTTGATGAGAACTTTGTGGCGAAAATCTCCGACTTTGGGTTGACGAGAGCGTCGGCCAAGCACACGTCTACGACGATGATGACGGAGAGGATCGTGGGGACCCGTGCGTACATGGCCCCTGAGGCCCTGAGGGGACAGATCACCCCAAAATCTGACGTGTTCAGCTTCGGAGTGGTACGCTTCGGACACACACAGACACACACATGCACGAAGGAAATACGGCTTCGTTTTACGTCTTACTTTTAAGCTTGACCGAAGGTTGTTGAGTTGGCAAACTACAGGCTGGTTTAGATGGCAAACTAAGCACTATTTTATTTATTTTATTTTATTTTATTTTTTTTAAACTTCAAAGATCTGTAGTTTAGCTTGAATAATCAAGTCCAGATTCTTTTCACATACTATATACTCAGTATTTAGTGGGGATATTTAGTCACATTAATGGCGTGCATTAAAAGGCATGCAAGACATTTATGAGATTTACATGTCAGGTGACGCAGTTGATTCAGAGTTTCATGAACTCGTCTGTCTGGCACAAAGTTCATGAGTCGAACATGAGACCATCAGTCCAACAGTGGCAAGACAACAATCCCGAACACAGCAGCAAATCCATAACAGAGTTACTGAAAAGGCAAAAACTATCACGGTGTTACAGTTTCCCAATCAAAGTCTGAAGCTCAGCCCAAATGGATTGTGGA
The DNA here is from genome assembly GCA_903066825.1 of Alfaro cultratus. Classification (NCBI taxonomy): domain Eukaryota; kingdom Metazoa; phylum Chordata; class Actinopteri; order Cyprinodontiformes; family Poeciliidae; genus Alfaro; species Alfaro cultratus. The sequence goes on from CAEFZX010028447.1 coordinate 13,381, forward strand.
ACAAATAATCTACAAACCTACAGATTACTATTAACTATTAACTACGTCTGTGGGTTGTTGTTTTTTTTTTTTTGTTAAATTACTAATAACAAAGTGGACCCTCTTGTTGTGTGTCCAGACATTCTTGTTAGATCTGAGTCATTTTGAAGCCTGGTAAAGATTAGGTCATTTTTTCATGCCCTGAAAGCAAAGAACTGAGAGTGTGACTACTTTTGTAGTCCAAAAAAGTTGTGATTCACTCTTATTTCAGTTCATGGTGGTGCTGTGCTGGTGGTCTTATTGTGTTTTTCCTTGCATCTATCTGAAATTACCTTTCCCCCCTTTCTTATTATAACATTTACAGATTCTCTCCGCACAGGTTCATACGCAGGGCTTAATTAGTAAATCCTGTCCACTGGTACCTCAGGGCTCTTTCTGTTTGTAATGAAACAACAAGGCAGGTTGTTCACATACTTAAGCAGCTTTCCCAGGTTAGTGAATGCAATTTCATTTAAAGTGGATGTACAGCAGGAGTAAAATGGAGTTTCCTGCGTGGGAAGTTCCTCCTTTTTCATTCTGAGGGATGCCAGTGGCTGTATTGTTCACTATCTTTTCTTTTTTTTTTTATCTGAACAGCTGTGGGAGTGGGGCTGTTCTGATTGGAGATGTGGGGCGCATGGAGAGGAAATAGAGGTTGCCTGTTGCCCAGAGCCGTGTAATTAACCTCAAGGCTCTGCTGTCTACAGGTGCTGTTAGAAATATTGTCTGGACGCCCGCCAGCTGATGAAAACAAGGAGCCCCAGTTCCTGGTAAGGCTTTTATTTTAGCAGGAAACAAGCTGCTATCAGCTTGTTTATAAAATAAAAACCTCAGTCCACCTTTCCCTTCTGCCCCGCCTTAGATGGATATCAGGGACGACATCGATGATGAAGACGAAGATCTGACCCTGGAACAGTTTTTGGACAGGAAGATGACAGACTGGGAGCTGAGCCAGGTGGAGAGCATCTACTGCTTGGCTTCTAACTGCTTGGACGACAGAAAAAACAGGCGGCCGTATATCAAACAGGTACAGTCAGTAGGGGTGCACTGATTTATGGGCGCCAGTTTCCTTACTTTTTGGAGATCGGCCGATACTTACACGTGAAGCCGATGTTATCCACCGATCTCATCTACCTCAGCAAAGGCCTCAAAATCCCCCACTGTCCCTTCCTGCCAATGCAATCAAACTAGTAGCGTGCTTAAAAGTATGTATTTCTTATAAGGTCCAGTGGTTTACAGTGCTTTCCTTGAGTCTTCCTTCCTCTGAACGTTTCAGTTTCTACCTTGCACAAAGCATGATGCTCCTAACAACGTGTTCCCCTGTGGTCATGGTGTTTTTGACCTGAAACCATTCCGTTGTCGCTCTCACTGTACGTTTAGGGTTGTCATTCTTCAGGAATCCTGACTGCAGTGTTCAGACTTTTACAGTCACTTTACACGAGATGAAGAGCAACGAATATCTACATCTCCACCAAAGAGAGGCAGAGAATAAATTTAGCAGTGGGACTTAGTTTGCTATTTTGGTAGGCATTTGGTTCCTCTGGATTTTCTTTGGGAATGTCAAAGTGAATGGGGACCACTACGAATCCATTTCGCAATTTTCAGATTTTTGTTTTGAATTTTGAAAACTATCATTTCATTCTTATGTGTTGCCATGTGCATACAATATCAAACTTCAGTAAAGGTCATGACTACAATGTAACAAAATGTGAAAAGAGAGGTCTGAATACTTTAAGGCTTTGAATATAAATATGAACATGCTTTGCTTTGAATGCTTTAAATATAAAAACATTTCTGCTGCTTTAGCTGTTTGCAGCTTTTTAAAGTAATTTTTTTTTTTAAATCTGCAGGTTGTTTCAGAGATTCACAGCGTCATCAAAAGCATCTTGTTGGAATCGTAGGCAATGAGGGGAAACAAGAGGCTCACATTACCTCTGCTCCAAAGTAAAGAGACAAGTTTTCTGCTTTTTGACTTTAGAAACTTTGACTGTAAGAAAGAGATTTAGCATTAAAACATCTTTCCCTTCTGTATTTATATTCACAAAAATTTGAAGAGGATTTTTACAGGCTAAATTTTTATGTGCTGTAAAAAAAATGAATAAAATATTTTTGAATAAAAAAAAGGACCAAAATTGCCTGATTTAAATATTTTATTTTTCATCTTCAAAGAAAGATTTGTAAGAAAACAAAGAAGAACAAACATCATTCGTTTTCTCTAATGACAATGAATATAAAGGGATTTTTTTCCCCCTTCACATGAGGTGAACTAAGTAGTTTGCCAAATATTAATCAGTAGGCCAGTGGATGAGGCAATGTTTCCGTCAAGGTAGTATTCCCTTTTCTATCCGATAAGAGCTTGGCATTCCTTCCTCTGTGGGAACCAGGTTTTTATTCGCTTCCTCTCAGTGAAATGCGAGATGTATAAGATAGATGGAATATTTCTGGAAGCCCGGTCTTTCCACTGAAATCCACACCGACAATCACCAAAAACAGACCGCTTCTTAATCATAGAGCATCACACAGCTACAATATGTACATTTACAGCACTTGCATAGAAAAATAAGTTTCTCAGCAGATGATTTCTTTTTTTCCCCCCATGTAAACCACAGTTATATCAAAAAGAAGGAATTTTGTCTTTATAAAAAATGCACTGTTAAAACAAATGGAGTCGACAACGTGGGAATAATTCGGATCTTTTCAGCTTTGGAGCACCTCATTGTGCAAACAGTAGGAGACGAACACACAAAAAAACTAAATTCTTGACACAGACTTAAGGAATGATATTTAGGAATTAGAATATGAACTCAAAAGAATAAAAAAAAAAGCATTTCTTTCTATATTGGCGTGAGTTCACATTAGTCATGCTTGAAAGTTTTTTGTTTTTTTCATTAAGTGTCAGAGCTGACAATGAAGAGAATACCTCAGCTTTTATTTGGGCCCCCTTGAGTTACAGTTAAGCTGCTTGTGAGTGTGTTAAGATGCACGTCTCCATTTGGCAAGCTACAAATGGAACGTCTGAAGGGTGTCATTGCTCAGTTCTCCTTGGCGTGCATAGTTGGGTAACATGGTGAGAAAAAATTGAGGTTGTTGGGAAAAGAAAAACACAACAAAAACAAAAAGTCAAATACAATTTTTTCGTCGCCCATCACAGGGATGTTCCACTGTGGAACACGTATGGGGTGGGGGATTTAGGGTGTGTGGGGTGGAGGTGATACTGAGGTGTGTTTTAATCCTCCTCCTCCTCTCCCTCGCCGGGTGGCCGGGTGATTCGGCGACCTCCCCTCTTACCGGCTGGGCCTTTGGGCTTGGCAAAACGCTCCTTATAGGCGTGCTGCTTGGGATGCACCTCGGCGTACAGGAACTCGCCTGTTAGTTCAGTCCCGTCTTCAATTTCCAACTGTGAAAGGAAAAAATAAATAATAATAATACCTGGCAAGTCAGTGTCAGTCTATAAATAACGTGGAGTTGCCATTTCAAGCTGTTCAGAATCTAACAAAGGAGTAATTTAGCTCTTATGCTGATTTATTTCCAAATTTTTATTTCAACTGATTTTCATGGTAATGGCTCATTTTCAGAGACAGTGAATTTAAAATTTATTATTTTTTCAGCTGAAAGCCATAATTATTAAAACGAATGCTTGAAATAGTCGGATCCTTCTGATCAGTCGATGTGGAGTTTTACATGTTGAACTGAATTATTAAAAGTAAATTTACATTTCAATTATGATTTAATCAGCTACACCGATTACATTGGTTAATTTAAAAATATCCAACTTCACCCGTAACTCATTTATTTAATGCAGCTATATAAAAGTATATTTATATAGTTTTCATATTTATTTCACTAATGAAGGATCAAACTCCCAATTTTTTAAAATGGAAAACAATCATTTATTTACATGGTATTTATGATACCGGTGCATTATTGAGACAGACTTCGTCTCTTACTTTATGACAACCATTTTCAGGTTTTCTATATAGTCTGAAAAAAATCTGGGATTTGGTCAAATAATTTTCCAGGTCTGGATAAGTTTGGGCAAGAATAGAGTATAGAAAAATAGTTTTATTTCCAGAACTATTTCTCTGTTCTACTGCCTAAATAAATAAAATCTTTCAGCATGTTCTTCCATCTCATCTATTATTCATCTGGCATCTTGTCTACTTTATCCATATTTAAAGCTTATCGACTGTAGCACTATCTGCCATAAATTCATACTTTTGCTCTTTATAAATAAGCTAAAAGAAAAGAGAACTAGAAATTTTAATTTATAGAAAAGTGTGGAAGCTCAACTTTAATCATGTATAGGACCTCTGAATCAAACACAGATGAGCTCAAGTGTGAATCATGACGTCTTCATCTCTCACCTTTTTCTCGATCTCAATCTGCAGTTTGGTTTCCACCATGTCAATCAGGTTATTTTTGCAGCTGGAATACAGCATCCTCTCTCGGATGCTACACTTGTACCCTGGCATAGAATAAATGAAGACTGCAAAAGAGAAAAAGGACATTAGGGCCATAAAGATGCTAAACTAAATACGGTAACACTTTATTTGACGAGTTGTGAATAAGACTGTCATGACAACGTCATGAACATGAGTAAGTCTTCATGAATATTTATGACTGTTGTCATAAAGTGTCATTCGGTAAGTCAGGACACTTTTAATACAAAGTTGGCATTATTTAAAATATCATTATAAAAACTTGACATTAACCCACGAAATCATGATCTGACAAATTTGTTATAAAAGTTTTACTGATTAAACTTTAGCTTTAACATAAAGCTACATCATTTTTAAAGTTTAATCAGTAATACTTTTATAACAAATTTATGTCAGATCAGGATTTCTTGGTTAATGTCAAGTTGTCATAATGGATACATTTTTGTCTAGGTTAATGACAAAAAGACATTTTGAATAATGTCAACTTTGTATTAAAAGTGTCACGATTTACCGAATGACACTTTATGATAACAGCCAAAAACATTCATGAAGACTTACTCATGTTCATGACAGATGCGTCATGTTTATGATGGTGTCGTGACAATGTTATTCACAACCCGTCAAATAAAGTGATACCCTAAATACAATGGCAATGTGTAAAGAACAGCGCACCTGTAGACTCCAAGTAGTCGCCTTCATGGGAATGTTTGTACAGGAAGAAGTGGTAACGTGGAGAATCTTTGGGGACTCTCTTTGGCAGGTCTTTCAACTCGGTTGGCTCAGTGCTGCACAAGCGAATCATTTCCTTTTCAGCATCTATTTCCTGTTGACAGAGGAAGGTAAAAGCAGTTATATTTGGTGTAAGAAAAAGTGACAGTAACCAAAAGAAAAGCAGGACTGAGATGAAGCTAGTTGAAGCGGATCTTGACCAGTTTGGTTGTGTTGGCGAAGGGATTTGCCGACTGCAGAATCTCATTTTGACATCTCTCTGCTTTGAGGTAATTTCCGAAGACGACAAGTCTTGTTTTTCCGGTGAGGGAGGTGATCATACTGCCTCCACCAAAAAGGCAGTATTTTGAACAGAACTCCTAAGTGGATTTTTCTTCCAAATGTGCAACTTGTTAAGGGGAAATAATCATTTTTCAAAAGGGTAAAAGATTTTGTGCAAAAAATATGAGCAAACACAATTTCCTAAACCGGAGCTCTGTTGTCAAGGTTACTAGAAAAACAAACAAGAAATAGGTGTCTTCAGACTGCTGTGTGAAGTCCATTTCCTCATCGTCCTCTTCCTCTTTTCATCACACAACTTTAATACTGAGAGAATTAACATCTGTAACCTGCTTTCTGTTCTGGGTGGCCTATCCAGGAGGGCAGAACACACACACGCAAAACATGTTCAGATGTGATTTGCATTCAAACTGGTTTTCTACTGCTTATTTACATGCCCAGTCAGTTTATTCCTGAATGCTGAGTTGAAATAAATGTTTTGCAGGAGCATCTGGGGGGCAGAGTGTATGTGTGTGTGTTTGGTTTCATGTTTGAGTACAAAAAGGGGCTTGCCCTGGGCTAGGTTCACACACTAACTGTGGTGGGTCAAAAATGAAAGAAAACTTTTAAACAGACTCAAGGTGGAAAGTTCTCACAGCTTTATGTTCGTTTTCCCTACAGAGTGAACCAATTAAACATAATTTTAAAACCTAAGGAATGTCAATTAAAGACCACTTATAAAACCTTTTCTTTGGAGTGAAATGCTTAACTAAGTTACGGTCAGGAGAATTGTTTTAATGGAATAATCAAAGGAAAAAAATCTAAAACCTGACCGTTTGCCTCTGAAGATCACAGAATAACAGGCTTCAATTATTCCTTTGTACTTTGGACTGATCTAATCAGAGCCATGGGTACACTGAATTTTAATGAGCAATGAAACAAAGGCTTTTTTAACAACAAAAAAAGACTGACTCATTGTGTTTGTAAAAAAGAGCAAAAACAGCTCCTGACCAGCAATGCTTCTTTCTGTTTATAAGGTAACAACAGTGAGATGTATTTAAGAAGTTCACTGCTAAAATACAATTAATGTGCTTTGCAGAATGTTCTTCACCATTGAACTCTTATCTTCTTATCTAAGTATTTTTGAGGGTTTTTCCCGACAGAACCAAAAAAAGCATTAATTGTGAAGTGAAAGGAACATGACCATTCTACGAGAGCCTCTGAGGTTTGTAAGAGACTGTGAGTGGGGAAAAACAAAAAACCTGCTTCACAGAGCTCCAGGAACAGACAAGTCAGGAATAAAGTTGTTGAGTCATGAGGGAAAAAAATAATCAAAACCATAAGCTATTATGGAATTAAATAATATAAGGATATAAGGATAGTAATGTGCTAGAGTGGCCTAGTCAAAGTTCAAAGACTCTGTGGCTAAGCATGTAGCAATAAGCAATTAATAAGTTAATCACATGATAAATTCAAATTAGAAGGAGAATTTTCATTCTTAAGATTCATATTTTTTTGAAGGGTAACTTTATTCACACAGACCTCACAATCCATTTTATTTACAGTTTGGTTGTTTTTTTTTATATTTATAATATCTTCCAGTCCCAGTCTTAAGTGTTGTTTGCAAAATTAATTTGTCTGAGAAAAAAAAAAGAACTTGCAATATTTTACCACTGTCAATACTTGAAAATGGTCTCAAAACAATATCATTTATCGCAATAATTACTGGAATAATTTATCGTCCTGCAATATTAGTTATCGTGACAGCCCTAATGTGGCAAACTTGAAGATCCTTGTGCACAGATGCTCACCGTCTGAGCTGACTGAGCTTAAACTGTTTGGCAAAAGCAGAACGGACAATAATAATAACAATCGCATCACAAAAAGAGAGGCATCACCACTTTAGCAGGGCATTGGTTTCTGTTAGGAACTCACCAGTTGCACATAGTTGATTCTCTTTTCCTTAAAATGTGCCAGAGCGTCAGCAGCATCTTTGTGAATGGGGAAGGCCACTCCCTGCAGAGTCTGCTGCTTGGTGTCCACACTGATGTCCGTCTGGACCTGAACACAACGCAACCAAATGGGAAGAGCTGCCGATTATTAGGCTTCACCTCAATTTCTAAATCATTGTACAACAAACACTTTAAAATTGAACAAATTTCATTAGATGAGTTATGTGTACAAGTTTAAAAAACACACAGTAAACTGGGGAACCATCCTGATAAAAGCTGAGGCACTCTGATAATAGATGAAGAGTCTGTATTGGAAGTGACAAGGCGCCTTTAGCAAATCAAACAGAGAACTTGAAAATGAAGAAAGGATTACACTGATGGATTGCGTCTATTTTTAGAGGTCTGTTCCTATAAATTGGAAAGCCTCGCAGACATGACTGAGCACAAATGCAGCTACTTCACATTCCAAACAGGACTGCGTGTTTCTTTACCCATCTGCCTGGTAAAAAGTCAAGGCAAACGCTAAATATTTTTAAAGCTTTTGCATCTGGATAGCACAGACTAACGACTTCTCATCTTCCTTCAACAGCTGGTCGAACGGGACCAGCAGAAAAACCTCACTTCCCATTTGTGTTGCAGTTTTTAATTGACAGTGCTCTGAAGAGAGGCTACGCCACTAAAAACCCTTCCATATATGGTAAGGAAGAGAGCTGTTGTTTATGTGGCAGGCTAGGAGAGCAGCAATTAGTTATTTTTATCTAAAACTTGACCTAAACTTCTCCCGGTAGACGCAGTGAAGGTTTAAGTCTGCGAGGTAAGTAGAGGTAAGTACATCAACAGTATCACATTACCGCATTCATCTTTCTTATCACAATAAAAGGCAAAGCACGACAACAGAGCTCACTTGTTCCCCAGAGTGAAACCACTCTCCACTGCAGAGCTTGAACATTTGCATACTTGAGGTCAGATTTAGTTTTGGACTCTCAACGACATCATCTTCAGCCACTATTTATTTTTTGATTCGGCTAAACGAGCCCTATTACTGGGCATCTGCACTTTTTTTTTTTAATAGACACAAGGGTGTGAGCTGTAAAAGCCTTAATGCGAGTGATCTCTGCCAACATCCTGCTGTTCTAGCCCATCAGCATGTTTGATACTGCCAGGCCAGCATCTGCACACTTGCAATGCTGCTGACCTTGTGAGCTTGAAAGGCCTGCATCACTGGCCTTCATTGATATTTTCACCCAGCCAGAGTCTGGTTGAGGGGGGTTTCACATCACACAGGAGACATGATTAGGAGGAGGAAGAGTGCTGCTGCAGGCTGAGCTAAGCAGTTATTTTCAACTGCTGAAGCCTAGAGTGTGAAGATGATACAGTGAGTGGTGTTTCCTTTTAGACTTAAAAAAACATATTAAACCACACCTACTAGTCTGGACAAGAGCACTGCATTATTTCCTTAAATATAAGTGCTGCCCAGCAGATGCTTTGTAAAAAAATTAAATAAAATTTTAAAAAAAAATCTCACCAAGTATTTTTGGTGTAGTTTCTAGTGCAAATATCTTAGTACACTGGAAATAAGTGCCTCTCCAGCTACATATAACAGCTTGTTTTAAAGTCAATAATTTGTTAATATTGATTTGAAGGTACTACTTCCCACTGGAAGACATGAGTGAAATAATCTGCCAGTAAAAATAGTACCTTTTCATCAATATTAAATGGGGCAGTATTATGTGAAAATCGTTTCATTAGCTTTACATAATGTAATTGTGTTATTTCCTCATTAATAAAATACCTGGAGTGCTGCTTTGATTCTTTCATGCATGCTTGAGAAATCTTTTAATCTCCCATGGTAACCATTCAGCTGTGCAAAACGCCTGGGTGGACCTAGCTCCGCCTTCAAAGTTTCCAAGCTACCGCCTCACAGACCACCCCTCCCCGAGACTTGCCCACTCAGCTCCTTCAGACTAGCCAGAAGAAATTAGCAAACACTTGGTGGAGCTGCACATCAGCTGAGCTCATTATATGAGCTACTTCTTTATGCAGTATTAATAAAAACATTGCTAAAAGGTTAATAAGAGGAGCCATGTTCCTGAATTAAAAGGTTTTAGAAACAGGAGTTTTTAAAGATACAGAGGCCCAATTTCAAGGAGTTAAATTACAAAGTAAAGTTTCTTTTAAGTAATTTTTCATATATATTTGATTTTTATAATAAAGTTTACATAGTTAATTGTGATATAAAATGGAACTTTATGCCAGGAAAACACACAATACTGCTCCAGTAAGGAATAATTGAGTTAAAACAAGCTCCCATACTTTGCTGAAAAATCGATTTTGCCTCATTTCAAGTGTACTAAGATACTTGCACTAGGACTAAGAACAAAAATTCTTGGAAAGATTTTGTGTGTTCGCAGTGTGATACTGTCGGTCTGGTGTTTACCTCATTGAGTTTGATCTGTCTCAGTTCCTCTTCTGCAGCAGTGAGGGGCAGAGGAGCCGCCTGTGAGGTCAGATATTTCTTGTAACCACTGAAGTTCAAATCCTCCTGCAAACAAAACCGCATTTACAGATTAAAAAATAATAATAAAAAAGTAGAATAAAAATAAACAAAAACTTCATGTGTTGTTCAAGGACAAACCTTTGTGGTACCAAAAATGTCGTCCTTAATGTGCCCTCCTCCAAACTCTTTCTTCAGTGTCGCCCTGGTAGCAGCATATAACATTTTGTGTCGCACCTGGAAAAATAAAAGCATTAAACGTTTTTATTATTTATAAATAACTTTATAAAAGTTGGGGTCAGATCAGGATTTTTCTACCCAAAATTAATTTCAGTTTGTTTGTTCTTTTAATCTGATCGATTACTATTTTTTCTTAGAGCTATAAAACAGCAAAGAAAACGTATATCGATTGATAAAAGCTAAATGAAACACAAAATCTAAACAACGATGGGAGGGAATCCACAAATCAGCATTTGTGAATTACACTCCCATCATTGTTTAGGTCAAACATAAAATGACACATTTTACGAAAAGACAAAAACAAATTCAGCATCTACTTGCCAATCAAGGGAAACGTGGCAGCTTTGGATCTCTGACCAATCGACTGGCGCATCTCTTAAAATTCACAATACTGGTGGCTAAAATGTTAAACACAAACTGATCTGACTGATCAAAAACAAAGGATGGATTTTAGATCAAAATAAAAAAAAAGGAAAAGAAACAGCACTCAATTATTTTCCATTTAAATGTTCAACCTTTGAAAAAAATGGCATTAGTAAGAATGTCTGGAAACATAAAAGTGTTTTCTTTTTTCCACACCTGGCAAATAAAAGCAACCTTCATGCATTTTCAAGTCTGAAGGGACCGCAACATTATTATTGCATGTGTGAGGGGTATGTGTGTGTAATGTTCACTTCTCTGTAACTGTTCATTTTGCAGGATAAAATTACCTTGGAACAGCTTGTTTTAGAATTATTGAGGAGTGCAGCTGAGCTTATATTAACTTGAATAGATAAAATATTTTCATTGGTTTATTTATGATAAGCATTCTAAGTTTCTTAAAGACCTTTAAAAACGCTAATAGTTTAAATTTAAGATCTACTAACATCAATTTAGGTTTGTTACTTTAATAACTAATAAACAACATTAGCATAACAACTACAGTTTAATTTACACAAACTACAAAGAAGCCAGTCTCAGGTGAATACTTAGTCTTTGTACTTTTATCACAGCATAAACTAATACCTAAATTCCTCAGAGAGAGCTACACCAAATGAAAGCTTCTTAATATTAATAAAGCAAATATTTACAATAAAACATAATAAAATATTGTACAATAAATAGCCAAAAGTACAACAAAACAGAGCTAAACTTAACTGAAGACCCATGGAAAATGTAGCAAGACCTCTTAAAATTAAGATTCTTAAATGTAAACACTGATTAACTCAGTGATCCTTTCAGTGCAATTTATTCCAAACATCAGCTTTAGGTTTAGGTGAGTAAGCTTTACTTCAAGAATCTGGACACACCCTTAAAAATCAAACAGGCTCTGCACTAATTGCTAAAATTGCCACTTTTGTTTTGTGTCAAAGTCATTCATGAATAGTTTTATTAATCAACATTCCTATCCTGCTTTCAGCCTTAGAAAATGGTTTACTACTTCAGTTCCTGCTGTGGAAAAAAATAAAAAATAAAAAGCCAGGCACTCATGAAGACGCCACTACAAACAATGGCCAAGAGTTTTGAACTACACAGGCAAATTTCTTGGTCATCAAAATAATGGGTTTAAGCTCTATGAAAGTGGTTGACCTGATGGATATACCCAAAGTGAAAACAAACGATTCCAGGTCAGAAAAATCAGCAGCATTCATGCACATGCAGGTTGTGAAAAGATTAAGCAACTTCTAGGCAAGCCTCAACCTGACGCTTTATGCTCAGGATGTTAAGAATGTTAAGCTCAGCTTTGTGACTCCAGATGAGAGTTTCAGAAGAGTTTCACTTTGCACTCAAAGAGCTACAGACACATTTACACCTTGCATCTTCAAGCTGCATAACGTTCCTTTCCACAGCTATGGAAACATAATGTTCCCGTGTGATGTCTAAATGAAACAAAATCGGGACAAGTTTATTATGCTTGAGTCAGTTGCCAAAAAGTCACCGGACTGCATATGTTACCCTAAAAACTGAAAGAATCACTAAAAAAAAAAGGCAAAGTAGCCTGTTATTTAGAAAAACACCATGATCAAGCCATATTTAGCTTTTAAGACTAAGAAGGTATGAAATCACACGCAGGCTGGCTGCTTTGATGCGGTCAACTCCACCCATCTTATACCCAAAGCAGAGCACAACAAATGCTGCAAAGAATGGAAAGCTAGTCATTAAAGGCCGCAGGCGCGGCTGTCTTACAGTAGAGTGGTCTGGTGACCAGGAGAGGAGGATCCATTCATAGCCTTGGTTGTTAGTGGAGTCCAGACGGTACAAAATATAGCATGGCACGGCATCCTCCAGAAGCGGCAGCACTAAGGAGTCGTATTCCTGATCCCACTTCTTGGATGCTTTCCTCGTGCCGCCCAGTGTCAGCTGCTCTGGAAGACAGATGTGTGCAGGCCGAAATGTAAGCACTGCAGAGACTTCTTTCACACACACAGACACACAACCTTTGGGCAGAGGGGTGAGTTCAGCCTTTTCTTGGCACAAAAGGTTGTAAACAAATACGAGGTTCTCTGCTCACCATCCTCGATGATAATCTTCAAGACTCGATACTGGTCTCCGCTCCTGGCATTGGCAAAGATTTCCTTCACGTCGTTCCCCGCTTGGAAAAAGATGGAAAAGATATTGTTTAGAAAAGAGCTAAACTGTGCTGAAAATGACAGTCTAGTCTGGTTATTGGTTTTCAAAGTCTGATTCGAGCCATCAGATAAACAAAAGACAAATGACTGATTAGTCCAATTAAAGTGCATTAAAGTTTGCGACCAAACTCATTTCGGTTCATTTTAGTCTGTGTATTGGGCACGAAGCCCCGTCTCTGTGTTTCAGCAGTTTTCCACCATGAATGACCGACTCATACACAAATCTATGTTGGAGCTCAATAAATGAAAACCAGGCATCGCTCAGCTAACAGTATCAACGCACACCATTGTTTTAAAACATGCACAAAAAAACTGCAAAAACTTTCTATAGTCCTCTTTTTACTGATTTTAACTTCGATTAAACAAATGCCACAAATTTCTCATGTTCAGTTTTGCCTTGTGTAATGGATAGTGAGCAATTTAAAATAAATTGTCTAAATTATTTAAATTTGTAGACTATTTAAAGTAAATTATTCAAAGTGAATTTTCTAAATTAAGAATGTTGCAGATTGTTTATGGATGTTTGTCTGTTTCGATTAGCATGGTTGGTGGTTTATATTTTGTTTTGTTTAATGGCATTTGCACTTTGTAATGTTTTGGGGGATTTTGTATGTACCTCATGGGCTGCCGTAGCTAATGAGGGTAGGCCCTATAAAAGCCGGTAGAATCATTGTGCCAATGAATGACTTGAACTGACATGTGTTTGGCACAAAGAAATCAATACTTAGTATTCCCCAGTGAAAGCAGCGAGGTACATTTTGTTTTGCTGTTTGTATTAAAGGTTTATGTTTTGCATTCTAATATTTGTATATGTTTTAGTTTTCACGGTGACTGGGGTAATTGTGGTGACTGTGATGATCATGGTTGATCTTCATCAAAGAAAATAAAACGCTAAATTCACTCGTCGAGACTGGCTGAGTAATTCAAGTGCTGGGAGCTGCTCCACCTTGCTTATAAGAAAGGTCAATTTCACTGAAGGAGATATTTCCTGCTTATATCAGTTTGTTATACTTCTGTTGCCCTAAGAGCAGCAATATTTTACACACTAAGCGCATTTACTTGAAAAATACAAGGCTTAGCAGGTGATTCTATAGTTTTACTAAAGTCCTCTGTATTAAAATAATGAATATTATCAGACATGTTGTAACCAATAACGTAAAGAACCTCAGAAGTACTAGTTTTAATTATCACTTTTCTGTTTAAGTAAGTAAATCATGTTGTACGCGGTTTGATTTTTGTGCTAATTCCCTGAACTTGTGGTATATTTTACACAAGGTAGTCGTACTGTGCGAGACGTTCGTGCCTACTGTAAGCCTAACACCTTTGACCTATTTCCGAGCACAAAGGTCAACAGGTTACTTTTAAACTAGCTTCTCAATGACTAACTGCAAATCCAGGTGATGTTTGTTTAATTATTATTCAAACAGCATAACTAATGCAGAAACACAGGTTCACCTAGAGGTTCACTAACTCTTTTTGATGCAAGTCTGTTTGGCAGACAAATGTGTCCGTTTCCTGTTCCACACCAACAGGTACTTTATCAATGCCTTTACTGAATGAGTCAGATATTTATGAGCTCTACGGGTTAGATAATCGGTTTCCCCTAACAGAGCATAGTTGGGACGGGGATAAGCTTCACTTTGGATAAGTCAGAGCATTTCTATAAGCCAGTTGCTGTCCATAAAAGCAGTAGAAAGTGTAATATTCCCCTTTGCCTTGTCTATGACACGTTTTTCTTTCATCTGGATAAATTTGTGAATGCAGACTGAACAAATTACCCGCGTAGGCATCTTGTGTAGCAGGAGGTCACACTCAATCTGAAAGGTTTCCATCAACACTGCATAATGTCCGTGCAATTCAGATAATAACTGGAACCTTGACAGGTGCCAGACCGGCACTGACTTTAGATGAAGGCGTCGCCCATTGATTCAGAGCCTGAACTAACCTCACAGGGTTTCAGTTTGATGATAAATAAAATTATATAGAATTACTTCAAAGCGGCGTCAAGAAATACTTTGAGAGGAAAATGCTTTGGGTCGGCAAAGCGCTCGGAAATAAGTCCTCCTAAAATCCAGAGCGGCACAGCTGGTCGCACAAATCACTGGAGCTAGCTAGGCTAACTAGCAGGGACAGATCAGCTAACTTGACGCTAGCTCCTGGTTGCAACAAACTGCACCGGGCGCTTAAAGCTCGGCTTCAAATTCACACAGCGGAGCAGGCGAAAGCGAGGCACTGGAATTAGAAATAACCCCCTACCTTGAATGCCCGTTTGATGTGACATTGTGTCTATCGTCGGACAGAGGAACGAAGCAGCTGACCAGGCGAGAGCGAAAAGAAGAAGCAGGAAGTGAACTATAGTGGAGAGACCCGCCCCGAGTCTGCGGGAATCACGTGACCTACCCGTCAGTTTCAGGACATTCACTCACTTACTTATTTAGGGAGAAAAAGAAAGAAAAAAAAAACTTATTTACGGAGCCCGTCTGGTGACATTAGGGTAAAAATAAATACAAAGTGTTCTTCCAAAGCGATAAAAGCTGGGTAGATCTTGAATTGCTACAAAATGGAACTATATTTCCCTCAGCTTACCTTACTGTCTGGCAATATTGACACCACCAGACACCATAAAACCTAAATTCTGAACATCATGCCCAAAAGTGGGTCCTGGAGGGCCGGCATCCTGCATGTTTTAATTCTCTCCCTGGTTTAACGCACCTGGATCAAATGATGGCTCTTAGAAGGCCTAAGGAGATCATTGACATGCAGAAAAGGTTGTTGGTACCACCAAGAAGAGAACTGAAAGTGCAGGATGCCGGCCCTCTTTGGGCACCCCTGTGGCATGGAGTGCATCCCGGTTTTCCATGTCTGGCATATAACTATTCATTTTTGCTTTTAAACTGATTGTAATAATCCTGTGTCCAGACAGAGGGATAATCAGTGAGCCTTGCATCATGACCTGTTTGTTCTGAAGATCCTGCAGCTTCCACTTCGTCTTCCTGACATAAGAGGAACCAACGAGCTCTGTTAGGTTACAAAGCACATCTTCTGAAGTTAAGATATTTTTCCTAAGGAATTGCATCAAACCAGATGTTGGACTGGAATTTATTTCAAGTTCATCTGTAAATGTTAGCTCCTAATTTTCAACAGTGAAGCAATTGGGGTTGAAAAATGTTATCATTTTGGAGAAAGTCTCATCAACATCAACATTTCCATTAAATAAGAGACCAAAATAAGTAGTATGTTTGATGGAGGGAAAGCCTCAGACTCTGAGCTGAAAGCAAGATGCCAGAAAGCACCAAACTATTTTTTTAATATATGTTAGACAATTAATCACCACATTTCACATAATTATCATGGTGGAAGCCATTTGTTTGTTAAGTACTTGATGAAACATATTTACTGTATTTGATGACATTATCAGTATGGCGATTGTTAACAACTTCAGCAACAGTTGAATGATGGAGAAGAAGGTGATCTGCCAAATGGAGGGTTTGCTATAGAATCATGCCTTCAGCCTCCTGACATATCAGAAAAGATCATTTGTTTCTCTGAAAGCACATACTGCTGGGCCCCAGCACAATCAAATTCACCCGTCAGCTTTTTTAAGACCCCGAATTTGGAATCTTTGAGCTTTCCCGTACAATTTCCAACATCAGGAGAACACTTTAGACACAAGGAGACTTATTAAAGTCACACCAAGTGGATATTTCAAGTCACGGCTTTTTCATGTCAGTAATTGCTTTGCCAGAGACCCAACCTACATTTGGCTAATAATATCATGACCATTCAGCTGCGAAAAGGAAAGACCAGAACCAGAGATGGTCGAAGAAGAACCTCAGGCATATTACAGGACAAATGAGAGGTTGAGAAACTGGTGAGAAATGAAGATGCAATCATATTCATGCAGCCACTCAGAGGCACCCCTCTGGGAAAAAAAACAACAAAAGACTTTTTCAGTATAATTCGGCAAATTGGCACCTCCTGATTTTCACTACCTACTCTTTAATCTACTTTAGTTAAAAAACTACAACACTTAGACACTTCAAACTTGGACTGGATTATCCTGCTTTAATAGCAGAATATTTAAAACCATGTTTGGGATTTGTGAATTTTTTATTTTTTTTTCTGTTTTGTGAAACTTCCACCAGGGACATTTTTTGCCTTTTTTTCAATCTCGGTCACACTAGAGCTGTTCTAATTCCAAAACTGCAACACCTAGACACTTCAAACCTGGACTATACTATTCTCTACTAATAGCAGAATATTTAAAACCATGTTTGGAATTTGTGAAACCTTTTTCTAACTACCCTATTTCCCAATTATAATTTTGTTATTATTCAAAATTAGATGTAGCTTTTATTTAGGAGATTAAATCTCTGGTTGCCACACTTTTTGGATTTTGACCCTCAAAGCTCTATTAGAGACTTGGAGACCATACTATTGATGATTGAACATATTATAAATCAAAAAACATATATGTTGGTAAGGGCCAATATTATCTTTATTTATATTTATTAAGATTTACAACCTAAAAATGCTTTGTCATGATACTTGTTGTTTGTTTAATTTTTAAAGAAGATCTGAAGACTTATGCATTAGCAACCCTCAGTAGGGTCCTATATCTTTAGTAAATGTGGCATTAATTGATGCATATACCAAAGACATGCCTACAGCTATAGTCCAGTGAAGCATGGCTACTTTAGTGGCATCTTTGCTATAGAAAAGTTATATTTTTAGAGAAGAAAAGTAAATGGCAGAAGTACTGCATTCCACGTGTCAATAACACATAAACAAAATAGTTTTAAACATATTGCTTAGTTTACACTTTATAAAAAATGTGTCTTTCAGAGAAAATAATACGTTCTGAGGGAAC
Source organism: Alfaro cultratus (assembly GCA_903066825.1). Lineage (NCBI taxonomy): Eukaryota > Metazoa > Chordata > Actinopteri > Cyprinodontiformes > Poeciliidae > Alfaro > Alfaro cultratus. The sequence continues at coordinate 30,990 of CAEFZX010028447.1, forward strand.
CATCATTATTTCCATCATTATTTGGGACAGTTTCACAATTTTTCTTCATCCTCTATTCTTCTCCTTTTTTAAAAAATAAACTTGATGACATGCAACGTCTAGTGCATTTAGATCCCAGTATGTACTGGAACCCTTCAGTGATGAGCCTGTACTCTAATGTATTTTGGACTTGCTGCGCTTGAGTAAATTTCTGGACAGACAGTGTGCTAACTTTCTGCTTGAGTGTGAAAACATTTCAAATAGGCAGGTTATCTAAAGCAGTATTTATCTAATAAACAATTTAAAATGTCTGAATGGCATTATGAAGCAAAACACATTTTGTCATACAGTCAATTTAATGTATGAATAGCTCACTTATGTAAAACACTGCACAATGCAAAAATAGAAAACAAAACCAAAAAAAAAAAAAAAAAAAAGCACATGAGGGCAAGCAGGGACAAAAGCAACATGAGTTGCAATGGTCAGTTTTAGCCTCCTATTTGTTCAACTTTGTGTCCACGTTTCAATTTATTTATTTGTCACCAATGCAGTTTCTCTTCTGGTCAATGCCATATTTTTTAGATTGATTTCTAGCCGACGTATGTCTGGAAACATTCAATATTTATTTTCAAAACCAGACAAATCTCATCAGAACCAGGGCCAGGATCTGAGTGATGCCCGGTGATTGGCACAAAACGGAAGAAATCTTAACTTTCTTACATTTAAATATGAAACTTTAACAGATAACAGGTTACGTAGTATACGTTTGTTCAGAAGTAATTTCGTGTTCTGCCCTCACGATGTTTCAAATGTCAAAATAAAGCTTTATAAAAAGTGTTTTGAGAGGGGGGGAAAAAAGAAAAAAGAAAACCGGTTTTCGTTTATTTTGAAAGAGGTAAACGGATGTGATGTGTTTGTACTGGCTCCAGCTCGACTCTGGTGGATAAACATTGCGTGGAAAATAATGTTAAGTCCGCTGTATGGAGCCGACCTCCTCCATCCACGCTCCGGCGGCGCCACCGCCAGCTTCCCACCGAGTCCCCGCTAAAGAGCTCCGTCGGGCGGGGGACGTGCTGCGGAATCTCCGCCCGGCGTATTCACGGGCCGGGGGGCAACATGGCTTGAGGATTTGGGGGGGAGACTCCACCGTGCGTTGCTGACAACAGGTCACATGGATAATCCCTCTCCAAACCGAACCCACCGTATCATCCCGTGTTTTGGGTGATTAGAGCGCCGCTGTCGGCTCGATGTGGCAGCTGAGCCGAGCGGGAGGTGGGCAGCTCGTCCTGGCTGTCGACTGAGAGGAGAACGGCGTGGAGGTGCAGGTGCGTTCAGGGAACAGATGATGTCTTACTGCGCTCTCAGACTGGCCGAATTTCGCTCGTTCCACATCTTTGTAAAGGCAGACTCATTTAGGTTGTGCAATTAATCAGATACGTTTTTGGATGGGGATGTTGCGTTTCCAACGAGAAATGTGGCTGATGTGAGATGGTTAGAATTGACCAGAGGTAGCAGAAATAAAGATGGCTCATTTAGTGTCTGTTTTCTGCAGCACCTGCCGAGTGTCTGTCATGAGTAAAAGGAACCAATATGATCACATTCAGTGATCATAAATAGGGAAATGATAAATGACTGCTGCCACATCACAGTCAATTTACAGTTTACTGTATGAATACCTCTCTTATGTAAAGACATGCTCATTTTTTTTATCTATTATTATTTTGATTTACCAATTCTCCAATGTTGTCATGCCAATCTGAATTTACTGCTTCAGATTGGGATTAGAACTTTAAATGATAGTTCTACTGACCATCACTTATCAAACAAGTGATGGTCAGTTTTTCTCCTGGTTTTGCTGTAAATTATAATGTAGTCGAAATACAAATCTGCCCACCCAAACAAACTTTTAAACCTGCACATGCCCCCCATGACATCACATAGGCCAACTAATTTGATATTGTGTATTTTTTTCCTTTCTATTTATTCCTGTTTTAAGTTAATCAAGAGGTTCATCTGTGATCTGTAACAATACAACTCTAGGTATTTTGTTATTGGTGAATTTGTGGTTGACCTTTTTTTTGCTAAAGTTGTTGTTTTGGCGATTAGGTCTCCAACTACGTCATTACTCCCAACCCCACCTCCACTAGTGAATGGTTTGGTGTCCAACAGTAATTGGAAATAGTTTTGACTTAATATCAGGAGTTTACTGTGTTGGCTGCATTGATAATGTAACCTCTTTGTTTTAAGGCAGGATTTTCTCTGTCACAGCTTATATACACTGTAAAGCAGTCACATTGGACAGTAACAAGCATAATCTTTTGACTGATTAAAAGGACTATAACAGATTGTTTCACCTTCCATACCAATATCGTTAAAATCAAGCATGTTATTTCACAACTTTCTACAGGTATTCTGCCTTTAGAAATATGCTCTAACTCAGAATGACCTTGGTATTAGTTGAAATGTATTTTATTGCTTTTTAAAATGAAATAGTTTGACCTTTTTTTTTTTAAAAAAAAAAGAAAAACAAGAAAAAAGAAAAAGCAATATTTTGCTGACACACCTAAAAGTACGTGAAGGTACTTTGCACAGAGGACGAGGGGAGACCTTAATTGCCAGATTTAATTCTGAAAGATCTTTAGCAGTGATTTCCACCAAAGCTGTTATATATATATAAAAAAAATAAACAATATGACCTGTATGATATGTTCAAACAAGAAAATATTAAGATTTGTACAAGTTAAAGTGCTGAAGATGAACACTATCATCATTTCAGATTGGTCAATCATGGCCATTTGCATCATGGTATGGAGGTCATCAGTCTCAGTCTCCACCTGACTCTTGCAAGCTTCTGAAGAAATCCCCTTGCTAGCTATAATGTTTGCTAACTGATTAGATCCATCCTGGACCTGATGTCATTATGATGTCATGCATGCAAAGCAGAATATAATTCACTTTTTAAAGAAAATTATTTATTTATTACTCGGTTGTGCTTTTGTTATTGAAAAAACAACAGTGGATGTTGTCTTGATCAAGTGACTGCAGTGTGGGAGCCAGCCGATTAGTATCACTTAGAGTTGGCATTTCGTGACGAGTCAAACTTTGGTGCCGGTGAAATTCAATATCCACATGGGTGTTCAAGCCGTGGCAGCTCTATTTCCGGAGCTGTGATATCATCCCAAATTTCCGCTGCGAGGGGTATTTTAGGAAAAGATGTCAAAAGCAGGGAACTCGCTTTGGAACATTCAGGTCAGTAAGGCGGCTGCAGAGAGAAGCGGTTCGGAGCGGGTCTCCGGCAGTGGAGAAGAGCTGGAATCGGAAGAGGGCAGGCGGGCCGGCCGCTCGGAGTGTGTTTGGCAGGTGTTCCCTCCAAAGCCTCTGCATAAATCTGCCACAGTTTTTTCGGCGATGCACAGCTCTGACAGGCTCAAAGGATAAGCCTTTAAAAGCCTGCGACTGATAGCTTGGAGAGCTTGTAAGGCTCTGCAGATTCCATCTTATCCAAGAAAGGTACAGTCCTCCTTTGAACGATTTGTTAATGGTGTCACTTAGGTGTCTGATCCCAATCTCTTTGTGACATTTTTGTATTAATATAAGGAGAATACTGCATTTTCTTTTTTTTTTTTTTCATGAATGCTGTGCTATTTGTGGTGCTTCTAAACTGATTTATCTGAACTGAGAGCTAACCCAATCCACGTATACCATCAGTGATATTCAACTCTCTAAACTAAAACCTGGGGGCGGGGGGTGTTTTCTCCTTAATCTGCTCTCGCTGATGTGATTGTAATTGAATCCGACTGAAAGGGACACTTCTTTCCCACCCCACACCCCCCTCTGTTGTTCCTCCAGGTGTTTGTGCGGCTGAGGGGGCTTCAGCAGGATGGAAATAGATGCCTGTTTTCGCTACTACTTCCAGCACCCGTGGTCGCGTCTCATCGTGGCCTACCTCGTCACCTTCTTCAACTTCCTCATCTTCGCCGAGGACCCCATCTCCCACAGCCAGACGCAAGCTCACATTACTGTGGTGGGCAACTGCTTCTCCTTCCTGTTCAACAAGTACCCAGGCCTCGGGTGGAACATCCTGAAAGTAATGTGCTGGATCCTGGCCATTATCACCGGCTTGTTAGCCGGGAAGTTTATATTCCACCGCCAGCTCTTTGGTAAGTCATGCGCTCGGTAATGCACTGGAATGTGCAGCGTAATGGCTTTACTATCCTTCCTGGGCTACTCTTGTTGTTATTATTGATCAGTAAAGAAAAACAACTTGTACTTTCATTTGTTTTTAAGTTATATTCTGGTCTCGGGTAAAGTTTTTTTTTTTTCTCACGCCTATCAGTGTTTGTACTCGTCTGCTAAAATTGATTGCTGCCCATCTTCACATTTGTCCTGTAGCTGATGTAATTTGCTATATGTTCAATTCACAAAAACCTTTGCCTTGAGCAAGCTCTTCTGACACCTTATCTGAGCATAAATGATTTTATAAAAACAAGCTGAGAATTGGATTAACATTGTGAGACACTTGTAATGCAGAAATGTGAGTTTCCATTCCACCTTTGCATTCAAAATAGCCTTTTAGGAAAAAAATTGAACCTACTTTGTTCTGTGCCAGAAATGTGGCTTTAGTCAGGTCACTGACACCAATGAATCAGTATTGTCTCTTAGACAATGCTTGCTTTGATAAACCAGCAGTGTTTTCTGTCCTGGAAGTACAAAAGAGTTATTTCATCCATTGTTTATTCTTCAGTCACCATTTTGAAGCCACATGTTTAGCATTTGAGGTCAGTGTTGTCTTTACTTGATCTGAATCAGACTGGGAACAAAAGGCTCATGTCATCAGCATATGGTAACTACCTATCAATATTTAGAATCAAATTACACATGGTCCAATCACTGATGATTGGACCATCATCATCCTGGTTAAACATGCTCTTTTAGAGCAAGATAGTATGTAGAACATTTTGAGACAAACCTTTTAATTTCATCTTTGAAGTCAGATGCTTTAAACTTAGACTGAAGTCCAAATTTGCCGTGCTTGAAAAGTTAAAAAGTGGTCTGAAATATTATTTTGAAGCACAACTTTTTTGTCTTTGAACTAAATACAATTTGCAAATGTACATATATGATTAACGTTTTCTTATAATAAAGATGCATTAAGAAATTAGCTCATGACTTGAATTGGCTGATTCTTCATCTTGACTGGTGACGAGTTGGTTGGCAACTTTTGCCCAGGTCCCTCTTGAAAATGAGATCTAGATCTCAACGGGGTTTACCTGGTTAAATAAAGGAAAATTACTCACAAATTCAATGGTTTTCAATCATTAAATGTACCACAACTGAGGGCAACTAGGATGTGCTAATCATTGCACTGTGGTTTTTTTACTAAAGGAAAAAAAAAAACAACCTCATAGTTATCTTGTTTCAAAGTGTTAGTAAAAGTTTTAAAAGAAAATCAAAAACCTATTCAGGTGGCTACAATTCAGATGATACTTTTGCAGTTTTGGTTGTATCAAACTCAACGCTTTTGGATATGAAAAAGCGATGAAGTGAATTCATACCCACCTCTGGGTCATTTTGTGGAAATTGTGAAAGGCCTTAATTCAGCACCAAACTTGGCAGACATACTGGTGAATACAGACAAAAAGTTATGTTTTAAAGTTGCTAATGCTAAACATGCTAATTGTTCTAACTGCTAATAAAAGATGCTGGAGACAGTTTAAAAAGTCAGCAACAAATAACTTTTGTCTTTGTTTTAAAATAGTTAAATTATAGTTATTAAACTGAAGTTGACTAAAACTGGCCCAAGCTTAACAAATGATTAATCTGTCTATCTTTCTTATTCACTATTCTTTTAAATTAAACCTGAAGATTTCGTTGTTATAGCTACTTTAAAGCCGGTTGAGTTCCCACTCTGTTGCCTTCATGTGCTAGATGTTTTTCTCCAGCTCCCTCCCTTCACCTTTCACACCTCTATAGCAGATTTCCTCTCGGTTGTTAGCCACTTATCATTTCTCTCATCCCCACTTTCAGTTCTGACGAGTTTGTGTTTCCCGTCTGAATCTCTTCTCTCCTCTCAAATAGGCCGTGGCTCCAATCTCTGCAGCGCTTCACTTATTCAAACTGAACAGCAGTTTTTTTTTTTTTTACCTCTCATTGAACTCTTTCACATGGTTCACTCTCGCATCACGCTTCACTTAGACAGTAATATCATTGAGCGCAATGGGTGCTTTGGATGAACTACTAATGACAATAATTGGAGGATGGGGAGCGGTAATTGTGCGAAGGATTTCAATCTTTTCTGACCTCAATAGAGAGGTAACAATGCATAATGACATGATAGCTAAAGCAATATTAAAACCCACAGTAAGAAGAAAAAGGCTACTTTTAAGAACATTTTGTTACCTACACAAAACTGTGTGGTAGACCTAACAAACCCCAGCTGCTTCTCCTTTTTAATTTTTTGGTGTCAGACAACTTGTGCTTTCACGTGTGGGTGTCTTTTGTAAAATTAATTAGAGCTGAGATATTTTTTAGTGCCGTGTGTGAATGTGTTCACCCTGTGAGGATTCAGAGAGGATGGGTGAAGTGAGATTTAGACAGAGAGGCAGATGTGGAGAGTCAGAGAGTCGGAGAGACAAGAGACGTCCTTCACACAACATTTCAGTGCATCAGTTATGTAATCACCAACCCAGGTGAGCCAGGAATGCTGCACTCTATACAGTCAGTGCCTCAGCCAAATGTGTTCCACTGTATTTACTGCAGGCTCTGACTACTCCCCATTTTACATGTTTTGAAAGAGCAATGCTTAAAATTATGTAAAAAAAAACCAAACAAGCAAACAAAAAAAGATTTCAGTGCGACCTTTTTCAAAATAATTTTTCTTTCATGCTGTGTATTTCTACCAAAAACTTTACATGTTGGCTGCAACTGTGGCGACTCACCATTAATCATCTTGGCTTTCACCAGCCTGTTGTGGTCTATACACTGTTTAAAAGTGAAAATTAGACAAGATAAAAATATTGTCTTTAATATAGTGTAAGTAGTTACCAAATTGCTAAAGGTAGTAAATCCAAGGGTTTGCAGTTGAGTGACTGCTGTGTAAACTCAGATTGCTCCCATGGGTCGTCTTTGACCTCGTTACCGAACACTTCTCCCTCCGGCTAAGATGACAACACCTCCTTCACCACAGCTTCATCATCTCTTTGCACTTGAACCATCCTTTCTCCAAAGTGGAATGATGAAGCAACATACAACATCTACAACTATTATATTTAATCCAGACTGGGTCAAGGTGTTGTCCTTTTGCAGGTTGCAGAGAAACCAGAAACATTGGAGCAAGAGTCTGATATGATTCTGGATGAATATTTGACCCCTCTCATGTAAATCAGTTGGTGTGCTTGCTACTATCTAAACTTTCAGGGACATTCTGCAAATTTTCAGTAGGACTGAGGTGATCAGTAAAACCAATTTTGATTGGTTGTATGTTGGCGTGTTGTTCTCCAGCACTCAATTTGATCAAAGTTTCAAATATCCAGCGGCTAATTTGAGGGAAAATTTAATCACTTGGAGGTAGTCTTGCATCTTTCTCCCATCCCGTAGTGAAGCATACCCTCAGCATGATGGTGCCACCACCATACAGTTGATACACTATTATTAGATTTGATAGCATCACTCCGTTAATTATTTCTTGCCATTGTGGCTAAGTAAGAACTTTTGGTTTATTTGTTTCTCTAAAAGGTGTTTAGCTACATTTAATTAGACAAACAAGCCTCTTCTGAACACATATTACAATTTATTGAATATGTCTTAATCAGTGAACATTGTTTTGGAATGGTGAAACCATTTGTTTGCAACCTCCCAAAAAAAGATGATGAGTTGTACTTGTCCGGAAAATATTTAGCTAGAAATGGTACAGGTTCCTTCTCCAACATATCCAGATTTAGTAGTCCTGCGTTGTTTTAAGCCGTAGAGCAGGCAGACGCTCAGCATATTGTTTTGCTGCTGCGTCTCGTGGAGGAAAATCTAATGAACTGTTGATGATGAATAACTTGTGACAGATTCTGTGATTTAAAGAGAGGACATTTGAGATTCAAGGGACGACCTCTTCCGTGCAGCCACTCAAGGCAATTTGTGATCTTTATTGAGTGGCCGCTAGCCGACTACTTCTGGTAAAACAAAAAAAAGCACGGAAGTATGGCTGTCACAACTCATTTGTCTTGAGGTTTAATACTCGCCGGTTTCGTGAGAAGCTTATTTTTAGTCGTGCCGTTTGCGTCTTTGCTGCCTTAGATTGAGTCCAGGTTTGCAGTGTTTTCAGATCAAGCTTTTCTTGAGTGGTGAAAGACATGACAGTAGGTTGTTGAGATTTTACACACAAGAACTAGTAGATAAAAGTATAAAACAATTCCCTGTTACCAGTGTATAGTAAAGACATGCTCTATACTGAAAGTTTGCAATCTTCCAAAAATAAAGGAAGGAAACTATTAGCTACAGCTAATTGCAAAGGTATCTAGTTAGAAGAAAACATTGAGAAACTAATAATACGTTATTTATGTTAACCATCCGTGAGATCTCTGTACTTCTCAAGGAGCCTATAACTTGTCCCCCCAAGATAGGAGGTGATTTTATCTGGTGAAATCTAGCAAAGTAATTTTTTTGAAGAGAATGAAATGTTTAGATTGCAGATATTGTATTCTAAATATTCTAAATATCAGAAATCTCTTATTGCTCCATACTGTCTTTTTGTCCAATGAAAACTCAAGGGGTGCTAATGTCACTTCTGACTACGATCATCACTATCCGGTCAACTGTCCGACATTGGTTTCTGTACATCGAATCTAACATAATTTATTTATTTTTTTGTTGCAAGATGCGCCACCTCATCATGAGAGTTTTGCGTTATACGTATGGCTTTGCAGTACATGATTATCTCGTCCTCTTAATGTGAAAAGTGAAAGCGCTTCTCATTACAGATTCTCATGCAGCCTCGTCTCCAAGCTTTAGCATAATGTATTCTCTAATGCCTCCCCAAGGCTTTGGGGATTCTGCAAGGTAAAATGAATGATAATTTTTAAGTCATGTCACATATTTTTCTAAATCTATTAAATTCTCGCTTTCACTGAGTCTTACATTCAATCTGTCTGCTCTGTCTCCTCTTTGAGTCATTTCATACTGTGTGCAGCACAAGAAAAGGTCAGAGTTGTGGGAAAAGCCTGCTTCATTTGGTCAGGTCTGCAATAACAAATGGATGTGCTGTGGTGCTCTGTGTCAATGTGCGTGTGAATGTGTGTGTGTGTGTTCTCTGCTGTGCTGGAGTGTGCTGACCCTGTTGTTGCTCCTCTTGCTTCCCTCTGTGGGGTCTTGATGATTGTAGCCTACAGGAAGCCATCTGGATTCTGTCATATGGTATTATGTAGGAAGCAATGGCTGTGAAAGCCTATCTATGTATAGCACTGTGTGCCAAAATATGTGGATTTGTTGGGGTGGCTGTGTGGGTGAGAAAATTAAAGAATTTGTTTGTAGCCACCTTCTAATTTTCTGTCCCCGTACACAGCAGGGAAAATAAGTGTTTGATGCACTGAAGATTTTTTTTTACGTTTCCCCACTCTGTAATTTTTGTTGTAGGATAAATGTGAGATGGTATCCTAGAAAGAAAATCCAGAGAATCCAAAAGTATGATTTTTAAACAGCCGATTTCCATTTTATTGCATGAAATACATTTTTGATACAATAGAAAAATAGAACTTAATATTTAGTACAGAAATCTTTGTTTATAATCCCAGCGGCCAGACGTTTCCTGTAGTTCTTGACCAGGTTTGCGCACTCATCCATACACATGTGCATAAGCACTTCCAAGTGTCTGTGTTGCGTTTCAATTTCAGCTCCCTTTTAAAAGATTTTCCACCAGGTTCAGATCTGGAGGCGAGTTGAGCCACCCTAGGACCCTAAAGTGGTTCTTCAGTGGCAACAGAGGTGGAAGCAATCAGTGGGTTGTGATTCGGACCCCCTCCCTGTCCGTCTCTCCAAGTCTTTTGACCTGGTAAATCGCTATACAAGTAACATTAAAATTATTGCATGTATTGTTTTTTTTTAAATTAACTATAAAATTAAGTAATTACAAACTAATTATATTAGTTTTATAATATGAATTAACAGTACAACTAAGCAGCATTTATTTATTTGTTTATGTAATTAGCTGTGGCTTTTGGGCTTCCATAGCAACGCTGTCACAAACAAAGCACTCAGATTGCAAGGCTAGCAAAATTGGACAGCAGCCAAAGCGAAAATGATATTTTTACCAGAATCTGTCTCTGTTTTTGGCCTGGAGTCAATACTTAAGTAAAATGAAACAGTTCAGCAGACCTCTTAATGGAACAGATACCATGGCCCAGTAGCCCCTCTTCGTATCTTTGCTCAGCAGCAGTCTCCCTGTGGAGGGAGCTCCATTGTCATCTTTCCACCTTTGATTTATTATCTAGGTACTTAGTAACAGAGGAGTCAAGCTCTGGGGAGATCTGTCTTGTCTGCTAGCAGCCCTCGCGCCCCACCCTGGCCTGTGGTGATGTAAATGTGTGCTATGATGAATAGGGATGTTGTTTTCATACCAAGTTAAAGACAGAAATGAAGCACGAGAAGGATCCGGCCCTTCTTGGGGATGCAAAGGAGGCAGAGTAGTTATTTTGTTGTTTTTAAGTCAAGAGAGGGTACAGCAGACTCTGCAGCCTAAGAAGATGTTCTGATGTGGCCCATATATTAACGACAAAACGGGGCCAGTGGCTTTGTTTGCATCCCTTGTTGAGATTTATTCAATATTCAGTACTCCGGAAAAGTTAAAGTTGATACAGTGTTGATGTAGTGCTGCAGCCTAATAACTCAACATTTATTTGTTTTTGTGTTATCTGATGTCTGACCACCAATCAGCTTTCCATTAACAAAGAGGAAAGGCAAATAAAAAGTTAATGTATCTGTGTTTACATTTCTAGGACTTGTAGGTAGTGAAGACTGCTTTGGGTTCAAGGTTTGGATTGTGTGTCTTTACATCCCATTCTCAATACGTAGTTTTTTATAAAGTCGGACACTGATGTTGGATAAAACCATCTGGATTTCATTTTCTGTTCCAACTCATCCAAAAGGTGCTCTGTCAGGTCAAGTTCTGCCACACAAAACTCTCTTGCTCATGTCCTTGTGAGTGTTGATTTGTGTACTGGTGCACAGTCATGCTGGAAGAGGTAGGGGCCATCCTAAAACCGCGTTAAAAGCATTGAGAAGATGATGCAAAAAGCTTGGTTGCAGCTGTAAAGTCACAGAGTCCCATTCCATCAAGATCTGTACACATTGTTCTTGAGGAAATTTAAAGTAGAAGCACACTGCATTCCAAAGTGCTGGATTTTATAGAGCTGCGTCAGTGGCAGTGAATTGAAAAAATCAATAACTTGGAGTGATGAGCCGACATTTAGGCGTGTAGCATGCCTGCTACCCCGAAACGCTAAAAGCAATGACCAATCTTCTGGCATTAAATAAGACATTAAATAAGTTTTTAAATGTAGAAAAGGATATTGTTGTAAAACATAATAATGCACAGTGTGTATTTGAACAGCATCAACTGAAAAGATGACAAGCCAATGAAAAAAAATGTTTTTATATATTTTTGTTGTAAGTCTGGCAGGGATCAGGCGATTACAGCTAATTCACGATTTAACAAGGTTTTTCACATATTTTGATTTGGAAAGGGTTGCATATGAAATCATTTGAAAGCTGTTCTTTTATCCAATTTGCTTGACAAGTACTTTCATTTTATAATCGTAAAGCTTTACTTGTGACAAAAAAAAGCAAGGAAGGGGAAAATACTTCTTCACATAACTGTGGTGTGCAGTTACTACTTTACATAACGAAACAATTGTACAACCATGTTGCCTCAAAGGATAATATCCAGAAAAGCTAAACATTTAATACTCATTCGTCAATAACCCCAACTCTCCTACTCGCCTTACAACACAGCCTCCTGTATTGCTCTCTTTTGAAGATTTGTATCTTTCTCTTGAACTGCTCACTGGCCAGAATATACAGCACAGGGTCCAGACAGCTGCTGAAACTACACAGAGCTTCACAGAGCTCAAAAGCTGCACAGAGGCAACTGGAGTCGGGCAGTTCCACCAAGCTACGAGCCGGCATGAAAGTCAGAGCGACGGCCATGATGTGATAAGGCACAAAAGAGGCTGCAGAGACGAGGATAGCTGCGGCGATGAGCTGCAGCGGCTTCCTGCTCGCTTGCTGGAATTCCTTTTTCCTTCTTCCTCTTGAACGGTGCCTCAAAACACTACTGGTCATTATGGAAAAAGCTAGCATGGCACTGAAGGGGAGCAGAAAGCACAGTGTCGTTCTGATAATGGGGAATATTTTGAATGGAGGGACAAGATTGTGGACGTGACTCATACACATGTTGGAGTTTTCACAAATGGTTACAAATAAGTCTGGAATGATGCCCAGAAGGAGTCCGAACCATGTCAACGCCGAGCAGATCTTAGCTTTACCCACATTCCACCAGCGAAGAGAGCTGATGGGATGGACCGTCCCTACGTAGCGGTCAAAACTGATCAGACTGATGAAGACGATGCTGCCATAGATGTTCACGTCGAAGGAGATCCTTTTGATTTTGCCGAAAATCTGTAAACTGTCAAGGTTTGGGGGTTGGAATCTGAAGTAAACCGTCAAAGACAGAGTGAGAAGCCAGGCTGTGTCACATAAGGCCAGGTTCAACAGGAAAACGTGGCTGGGTTTGAAGTTTTTTCCTAAGCAGGTGCAGCTGAGCAGCACCACTGTGTTTCCCAGCATCCCCACAGGAAGGATAAAGGTACACAGCACCAACAGGGTGTAGCGGTACCACTGGTCATTTTTAAAATGCCAGCAGATTTCTGTAGATTGATTCAGGATCTGAAGAATCTCAACTGAAAGAAGTGAAATCAGTGTTACTAGTTTAGTAATTTATGCAACAGAGATAACACTGAGAATAGCACTATAGCTACTTTTTTTTTTACACATGTTTTGCACATACAACCTTCCTTATATTTCAGTGATTGGTTCACAAAGCAGATGGTAGATAGGCTGGTGCGTAACACCCATTAACGACTGCAAGACTAAGCATTTTGCACTCCTTTTGTGTCTGATCTCGGTTGTCATTTCTTTGAAATCTAAATATGTATTTATTTCCCAGCACCAGCAGGTGCAGCTTTCGTACTACAAGCAGCAGGTGTAGGAGTTGCATACAGAGAGAGAAGAATGTTTCCTCGCAGCTAACCCCGACTGCCACCTTTCTGGAGACACTGGATGTTTATTGATAACTGTATTGTCCAAGCGGCGCTTGTCTTTAAGAATTTGACCCTGCAGTATGTCACATTCAGCCATACCTAAATATGATTGACCGTTTCTCCAATCAGGAAAGGATACAGATGGTATTTGCTTGGTTAATGCACTAAGAGTTGGTTAATAAAGATTTAAATCATTCTGTTTCAATGAAAAAGCTGTATTGATTACAGTCAGTTGAAAATGTGCTTCTCAGTCTATTTCCTACTCCTGTATTGTTAAATGTGATTTTAGCACTGCAGTAGCTATGGGAACAATTGACAGACAATCCAGCGTAAAATAAAGTTCGATCATAACATTCTTGTTATAGTCCAATCATAACTTTTGTTCTAGTTTAACCAGAGTATCAGCAAAACGACAGACGTTCTCCCTGCTTGCCTATATGGCGTTAAGAGTAATGCAGTACCTTCCAACATAAACTAATTCAATAGTACAGTTTAGATATTTGTTGTGTGTCAAAACAAAGTTGATTAAACAGAAGTGTCATGAATAGAAGTATTATAACTCTAATTATCAATATGTTGCAGTATATTTCAGCAGCTGTAGGAACAGTTGTTGCTTACCTCAACACACTGCCTTCTGTGTTGCTGTAAGAATGTGATATTTTTAAGGTCACACCTTGAACATGTCATCCGTAGCCTTAACTCACACATGATTTAAGGAGTTTGTTCAACGAATCCTACGGAGATGATTCAGACTTTACTTTCCATCTGTTAGGTAAAGATGTTCCATTTTAGAAAATCCAACAGAATTGAGTCATTGCATGCTACGACAGAACATAACGCATCATCCCCTTCATTAAGCAGGAGATTAATTGGAGCATCAAACCGTTCACCACTAATGGCCTAGATCAGATGGGCAGATATCAAGCAGAAGAATGTGCTGAAAAATATATTCATTGTCTGCAGTCTGAGCCATAAACCTCAATGTTCAGTGCACAAAGCTTCTATCCAGTAATTAATCTTGTTTATTTTATGATGTGCTATAAATGCTCCGAGATGAGCACTGGTTCAGTCCGCTTTATTGACGCTCATGTACGTTTTGTGAAATGTGTCCAGTGCACCCACTCTCTCTTAGGGCGCCTCGTATTTACAGAAGCTGTATCCTCTGAGCCTCAGCGGCGTGTCCAGGAAGCCATTGCTCGGTTCTCCCCCCCGCCCCCCATGCATGTCTGAAACCCGAGGGACTGCCGATCTGATCTATGTCAGCTGCTGTTTTCACTTAATTAGCGATAGCACTCATTGCGTGCACATGAAACGGGCTTTGGCAGTGAACACACATCCCTGTCTAAACACTGCTTTCATACGGTAGCAGGCTGCAATACAGTTCATTAAAGATGTACTAAAACCAGGTATCTGATCGAGTGATGAACGAACTGAAGTGAACCGACCTTTTTCAGATGTGTCAGACGTGTTGCAGCTGAGAAGCTCCGTCATGATGAACGCAGACTGTGATCACATCTCAGACTGCCCTCAGTCCTTCTTCACCGGCTGTGTGCTTCACATTAATCCGGAGCTGTACAGTGTAAAGCTTTACCTCAGGGACTGTCGTGTGTGTGCGTGTGTATCTGTGTGTCTCCCTTGCGCATGAGAGACTGAGTGGGTCCAAAAAAGTAAACAGAGGATTAATCCGTCCCACCGGTTAAACAAACTTAAATAGTTGCTTGTTCATGTGTGCCGGTGTACATTGCTAACCAGATCGTGGGCATTCACAACCCTTACACTTGTTTTCACATCTTGTCACATTATAACCATTCTAACAAATTTTAGTGTCTCGTTGGTATTCTATGTGATACGCCAACAAAAAGAAGGGCTGCGTTGTAAAGTGGAAGGAAAATTGTGATTTTCAAAGGTTTTTCAAAATTGAAATCTAAAAAGTATAACCTGGGTTTTATATTCAGCCTTTTTTACTGTTGCTGTGGTAAAAACTGTTGCGTTTCTTGAACAGGGAATCTTGTCAGAGTTGATGGGAAGGTGTATGAGGCTAATTATTTTGTGTTTTTGTTGCTTTTCAGTTTTTATTATTTTCACTGTGAAGCACTTTGTGACTGCTGTCTGAGAACGGTGCTATATAAATAAGATTTACTTACTTACTATATGTCATTCATGTTAGTAGCCTGCAACAGAGGTCTGCTGAAAGCTGCTGAAAGCCAAATCTTTGGCTTTACTACAGCCAAAGATACAGTGGAATCGTTTATTATTTAGGAAAACCTATTAATGTGTTATGTTGGTTCAGACAGTCAAGTCCAGTACAGAAAATATGAGTCGAGACGTAAAAACTGATATTCACCAGTGCTCTCCATCCAGTCTTATTACACTTGAGCTATCATGTGGCAAAAATGTTACTCTCTAGATATGCAAAGCTGATAGAGACGTACCGCAGGAGAGTTGTGTAATTGCATCAAGAATTACACAATTCTTCAGACGAGGTGTCTGAAGGATGGATCTCAAGTTCAATAAACAAGTCCGCAGCGTTTTGCTGAAAAGTTTCTCTCAGTTACATCAGGTTGTTTGTCATGTCAAAATATGAGATCCACGCTTGACTAAATTATTCTTATTCACTTTTTGCTATCAATCTGGCCATTCTTTCACGCCGTCTGTTTATTCAGAATGCTTCTACCCGTCAATTAACCAGCACACCCAAACATGAACATGTCACCTGTTCTGTCTGTTCATTAGTTTGCCAAAAAGTTGGTTTTAAAATCCGTCTCTTGGCTTTTAATGTGTGAAGGGTTTTGCTCCCTGGTACATCTCTGACATGCTTCAGCTTATGTTTCACCATTTTCTCGTCATTTTGGGTTTTGTTTTAGTCATTTAAATCTTTGGTTTCGTTCTGCTTTTATTGTTTTAAATGTAAAATTTTATTTATTTTTTTTATGGCTTGGTTTGATCTGTTTCAGTGTCGTGCGACATTCTGGTAAATCAAATTGTTTTTCAAATGTTCTTTATAAATAAAATGGATTTGCATTCACAACCTAACTGTAAATAAATCTAACACAATGTTTCATTTCACTTCTACTTCACAATTATGTATGATTGTGTTGATGTTTCCCGTAAGATTCAAGCAAAGTACATTGAAGGGTGGGGTAGAAACATTCAAGATTTTCTAATATTTGTTATCAAAACCCATTCCTGAGTCTAACTGTTAAACAGGGAAAGAAAAATTATTAGCTGTCCAGCTGGCTACCTTTTTTTCCCCAATTCAAAATCAAAATCATTCACCATTATTCCCAGCGTGTGCCTTATGACTAGGTGTCTGAGCCAATCTCTGTGGTGTCCGAGTATCACCAGTAGAGGGAGACATAGCTGCACCTCTGATTCTAGCAACCACTTAAGGGTGGCATCGTTTCAGACAGACTGGAAAGTCATTTCTAAAACCCTGTTTCTGCAAATATATGACAAGCTACTTTGATAAGAAGACTTTATATTTTTAGTTTGCATTGTGTGAGAGTAATCGGGAGATAAGAAGTGTCTCCTTTCCCTTTTGTGTCCTGGTTGTGTTTGGGTCAGTGTCCGCTCCATTTGTCTCGTGACTGTTGTTGCTGTCCCCATCTGGGCTGAGCTTCGCGGTGAGGCTGAACTCATGAATCATTCCTTATCAGGGTGCCTTACTGTAGGGAGGCACAGTGACTCAAACCAAGCTTTGGCTGAGTGGTCTTGAATCACCTCTGTTTACATCTTGCCCATATAGGATTGTGTGCGTGTGCGTGTGGGCCAGGTCGATTGTGGAATGTTGCAGCTTTAAAAGTCAGATCTGCCGATACACATTGTGTGTGCACTAACATCTAAGCCATGGCTCATTGGCTGTGGAGGCAATTAAGTTCACCCATGCAAGTCAACTCAATTACGCAACTGTGATGAGTCCTGGAGAATCACAGAGCATGGCTTAAAACTTAGCCTCTTTGATTTCTGACCCTCAAGATCCTCAAATTAAAATTTTTACTGTTCAGGTAAATATTACAACTAAAGCTTGCCTATACGGCAAGCTTTAGTTGTTTGCCGTATAGGTAAATACTCGCAACTTTCAATTTTGACATCAGATCAATTGTCCAAAAGTTCTCTAATTACTAGAGCATTTAACCTCAACAGACATTTCCTTGTTCTGAGGTACCTGCACGGAGGAGGAGGGGGACATAAACAATTAACATTGAGCCAGTGGAGGCTTAACAGCATGTAAAACTATTGGAGAGGAAAGCAGCCAGGCTGTAATGGGAAAATAAATGGAGCATTCTGCTATTGCTGTCTCTGGCGCGCTGCGGTGTTTGCCCGCACAAACACACACAAGCGCAATCGCTCCTCCGAGGAGCTCTTCACTCAAAGGGATGCTGACTGAGCTGGAGGAGAGAAAAACAAAGGGTTCTTCCTGGGAAAATGGACGCTCCTGGCACCGGATCACAGCTGGCAGAGATGCGGCGCGCAGTGTTTCTGTGTGAGCAATACGCTAATAAGCGGCAGAAATAGAATCGTGTACTATAGCCCAGCTAACTCATAGAGGGTTTTTTAATTAACACCAGGGCTCACTGCATGAAAGCGGAACTTTCGAAAGTGCTTGTCAAATGCTTTGAAGTTTGAAACTCAATTGTTCTTTGCTTTTCTTTTCCCCCCCCCATCAGAGAGTCTAACTAAAATCAACCCGCTTTATTGCTTCGAAAGCAACTGAGGAAAAGACCATCCATCCATGATAATGTGCAATTTGTTTAATGAGTTATGTTTAAATTTGAGTACTAAAGTTATTTTTTAGTTCCAAACAGCTTGAAGAGTCTTCCAGGAAGGGTAGCTGCTTCCCTACTAGCAATGTTTTTTTTTTGTTTAACTTATGTTTGCCCTAACATAAACATTTTTCCCACAAACCCATGGCAACGAGGTATGACTTAGTTGATTGGTCCTCTTGTTGAAGGTACACTGGACTGACCTGGTAAAGCAACTGGAGAACAATATATTAGACTAGATTATTTTTCAGGAAAAAATAATCTCAAAATGTATTCATTCATCCATCCATTGTCTGAACCTACTTGTCTTTGAGCTGGTGCTATTGGTCATTGGTTGAATTTCGGGGTATACCATAGACAGATGACCAGCCCACGTTACAATTCATTCTTTTTCTCGATTGTCATCCAAGAGCTTTTGCATCTCTTTGACTAAAATCCCAGCCTGGCCATTACAGTCTTACACAATTTTATTCAGTTCTCATTGCCCTTCATAGCTCAGTCTGAACTTCCTCCCAATAAGCTTGATTCCTCCATTAGAATTTCAACCGGGTCAGTTGGTGAACAGAAGGAGATTTTGGAAACGATTGCAGTGACTTTCTGCACTGTTTTAGAATAGTACTCCACCTGTAGTTTTAGCAATAGCAGTGGAGGACGGGAATGAAACCATGAAGCTCGAGCTAGCTATGAGTACAAATATTGACTTAACATTAACACCTACAGTATCTACTTCAGCTTGCCACTTCTCTCCTTGCTGTGTGGGATGGTTGTTTACAGCGCATGCAGTTTCCGGTAAGCTTCATAGTGTCGAACTGGCGCATTACATGCGTCACTCACGTCCAAATATTAGCAATTACGTAAAGTTCAGAACGTCAGCAGAGTCCACACCTCCAGCAAACAATCTCTTCTCAATATCCAAGGGCCTAGGTCCTTTGTATGAAGTAGAACAACGGGTTCATACCCATTTTTTAATCTAAGTATTGCTACTTCAAATTGTGGTTACAGGTTTCTGATTATTTGCTTATCTCCTTTCAGTTGATTACGTGGTGTGAACACGTGGATCATGGAGTGAAAGGATGATTTAAACAGCGGTTATGACTTGAAAACTTTGGAAATAAATTTTGAAGTCTTTAGACCTTCTTAATATGTCATAGCTACAGTTCATGCGTCTGATGAAACCTTGGCCAAACATTTCTTTCCATTATTTAAAACACGTAGGCTTTGAGCTTCTGAAGTGACACTTCTGGTCCTATTGCGAATGTTTTGAATTTCGACAAAAAAAAAAAAAAGTACCCTTTGAGTTTCATGTCCTTGAACGTCAGTCGTTTCTCATTCATTGTTTTTCGAAGCAGTTTGACCCAGGTCTGACTGGTGTTGGTGGTAAATGTGGACACACAGGCAGATTCAGGCTGCCTGTGTGCTGTGAGCGGTGTGGGTGGTGGATCAAGGACACGACAGCTGTTGTGCGATTACATTATGCACGTCTAATTGCACCACAGTCGCCATTCACCAGATCTTTGACTGATTTATGCTTTCCATTTAGAGGAGAACAAAATGTGAGACCTTGATTTAAAGACATGGCTTCTTTTCTGTTTGTCACAAGGATGAAATCGCAGCAACTAGCGAACAGCGGTACCACAAACCCAGTTGTCATGTTGAGCTCTGCTCGTTTGATTATATATTCATAGCAGAAGGCTGCAGATCTGAATATCTCATGCTCTGCCAGAAAGATATTTCCCCACAATTTAAATCCAAGGGCAGAACTCTGGGAAAAATGCCATGAATCTGAAATAATGTCTTAAATCACAAACTACCAACGCATTAACCCATCTGTATAAAGAATTACTAAAATTAACCTGAGGAGGCATCTTTTTGCGCATTGTCACATTACCACCATATATAAAAAGGTTCCTAATCTAAATTCCATCACCCAATTGAAAGGGGCATCATTGATTTCCGTCACTAATTTATTTGCCTTGACCTCCGTTGTCACGTGTTGACACGCTCTTTGAACCTGCTACTGACAGCAGCGTCCTTGTTCTTGTCGTGCTTCCCTTTAGGTCGATACCTGCGCCTGAAAATGTTCCACGAGGATCATGGCTCCTGGATGACCATGTTCTTCAGCACCATCCTCTTCCTCTTCATCTTCTCACACATCTACAACCTCTTCCTGCTGATGGCTGGAAGCATGGAGTAAGACCTTTAATCTCTTTTTGTTTCTTCGTTTGCCCCTTTTCTCCCCCCACACCTTCATTTGTTAGGACGATAAGTGTGCTTCCGTTCAGGTTGTTTGATTGATTTTTAACGTCTCGCCTGAAGAGAGACTCGATATCGGTCTCACTAATCAGCCCAGACTAAATCACTCGCAGGAATAAGAGAAACTGGGCTGGTTAATCCTGAAAAACTAAAAAATCACCTCCAGAGCATGCATTTGTTTTCAAATGATCATGCTTAATTCTTTTGACACCTCTCTGGCTCAAAACAGTATTTCGGGAGATTTATAAAAAAAAAATGTTGTTGCCTGCTGGCCCAGATTTTTACCTGCTGGGAAACTGCCATGTGCACAGCGAAGCTTGACACCAGCACATCAGGCTCATGACAGGAATCCGTTTATGCATTTGCAACGTGTCCATCCAAAGGAAAGAAAACATGCCCTTGAAGTCAGCCAGTCAGACTGAAGGTCAAAGGGAGATGATTTACTGCCTCGCTCCTTTGGGTTGGATAAAAAGCCCAGGACCAAACATTGTGGCAGGTGTCTCTCCAGGTACAAGCTGTCAAAAAACAGCAGAGGCCAGAATTGTAATGGGATCTACCTGTACCTCTGTGTTTTTTTTTTATTTCTTTCCCCATAGTAACAAGAAGCCTCGGATATTTACAAGGTACAGACAGACAGATGAAGGATGTTACCTTACAGGCGTGTTTTTGTTACAAATATATATATTATTATTTTTTCTATGACCAGAAGGATGAGTTTGTATAATCAGGCCATCTGTCACTCTGGCCAGCTCTGTGACACCGGCATCCATCTCCTTCTTTCTCTCTAGTTGGCCAGGAAAAAGGGAAGCGAGGGGGGCAGGTCCGCTGGGACGATGGATGCTGCTCGCTCAGGGAAAAGTTACATTTGCAGTTGCACTTAGTGCTTCTGTCACAAAGAGGATTCCTTTTTATCTCGATACGGACTCCTATTTCAGCCGTGAAATGTCAAGGAAAATAAAAAAATAAAAAATAGAAACAGACCCACTTTTAAACTGATGGTGCATTTCTTAAGAGGGTTTCATTCAGTGAAACCCAGAAAACCGTTAAACATGGAGGTTTACAGTGTCTTGCAGAAATAGTCATAGCTCCTGAACCTTTTCAAAGTTTGAAATGTGTTGCTATAAAAATGCAAAGCTCGACATATCTTCCTGGGCAATTGTAGAAAACATGAGCCATTTACTGTGCAGAACCACCTTCCTCTGCAATTACAGCTGCAAGTCTTAGAGGCTCACATTTCTGCCCATCTTTTTTTGTCAAATTGCTCAAGCACAGGCACATTTAAAAGAAGAGGGTCACTGAACATCAGTTTGCAACTCTTGCCATAGTTTCTCAATAGAACTAAGTCTGGTCTTTGACTGGTCTTTAACACACCTGTACTTGATACTAAGGGTGTTTTAACTCTGTCTGATTGGGGACCAAAATTGCAATATTTGTTACATTTTCAGCTGATGCGGTTCACTTTCACACTTCACGAACCAAACCCTTTCAGAAACCCATTTCCCCCCCCTCTCCTGTGGTGGCGCTGCACCAAGAACCACTGAAGGAAATGACATGAAAAGCTCTGAAGAAGACACTGCACACAACTTCTTTCTTCATAAAATGAAAATAAGGATGGAGAGGTGTCAGATTTTAGCGGTTGTAGGATATTGTCTTTCGTTTTGTAAAAGTCCAGCAGCAATAGGTACGCACATTTGTTCTGGTTGCTCCTTTTGAATGCTCAACATGTCCAGGCTTTCAGTCTATGGAGTTAGCGCCACTCTATGATTTGGTCAAAACTTGGGATATTCATCTATAGCGTATGAATGTGTGCGTGAATTGGTGAATGACTGTATGTAGTATAAAACGCCTTAGAGTCCTCTGGATTTGATAAAGCGCTATACAAGTACAGGCCATTTACCAACCTAATGCTCCTTCAAACTTCACCACTTTATCCCTTATTTGTCTCACATGTTCCTGGGTCTTTTATCTTTTATTTTAGGATTCTTCTGTCACATAAAATGGCAATAAAATATTAAGGTTTGTGATTGTAATGTGGCAAGATGTGAATACTTCTGCATGGTACTGTTCTTGAACACTTTCAAAGGCAAACAGTCTCATTTATAATATTCTGATATGCATGTTTTGCTTGATCCAATTCCATTATCTGTCGCAGATGGCACCACATAGCAAGAACCAACTATTGAACGTAAAGTGACAAGGCACTGAGAGCAGCAGCACCCGTGTAGCTCTCTTTGCAAAGACAGATGGCGCTGTTGTAAAGCAAGAGGACCCGCCACCACCAAGAGCAGCGGGCTCATCTCTGCAATGTGCTCTCACCCACACCTCCCTCCATCTCCTGTCCCCCTCTCTCCCCTCTCCGCCCGTCCTCGCTCCGCTCCAACAGATTGTCCGTCGAGGACTCGGACCCTGCCAAAAGCCATTAGCACTCACATCTCTGTTCAAGACTGACACGTAAGAGCAGCATCCACCCTCTGCCAGGACACTGCCTGTAGAAAAAACTGGCTCTAAGCTGCAGCAGCATTAATGCAGCAGAGTGAGCTAAAAGGTGATGGAGGAAGGGAGGGAGGGATGGAGAACAAGGGCTCCAGCTCTGATGATGCGGTGAAACTTAAGTCTTTTGATCTGTGTCCAAACCCTATTTGCATCTCTCTCCTCTCTTGTCCAGCCGGCTTCCACCGCACCCCAAGGCGAAACCATTGTAGTTTTTGTCACAGCCCAAAGAAAAAGTATAATATCCCTTTGTTGCTGCAGCAGTGCCTGTATGGGAATTAGTGCTGCTTGAGCTCATTGATCTATCTATTGTGGAGTATTAATTTATTTTAGCCACCAATGGTTGGTATTTTGGCGTGAGTTTCAAGTTCTGACATCAATCTGTGATGCCGCACTGCAAGGAGGATGATGTCCCGGTGGCTACACACACATACTCTTCAACACACACACACATACTGTTCCTGTTTTGCACTTTCTTCAAGTTGCAGGAATATGTTTATGTGTGGGTGGCAAGATAGAATAGGATGGATTGGGTTTGTGTCTGTAACCCCTCTGTCTCCCAAGCTTGATGCTGTCTACCCAGCGGCCACCCTGTGCTCATTAATATGCTTTCATTTTCTCTGACCTTTCATTTGGACTTGAGCTTGATTTAATTAAACCCAGAGATACAGGCACAAGGAAAAGAAGATAAACCGTGCCGGCACCAGGGCAGCAAACAATCACCGATAAGAGATTGTGTATCTTTTTGGATGACAAGTATTTATTCCTGCTTAGCGATGTAAAAAGGATTCATCAGGGGCTGTTATCGCTCAGCACAAAGAGATTTTCAGCCTGTGTAATTATACACACGTAGGGCCAATATTTGCACAGCCACTTCTAGGTCAACACCAACTACCTGTTCCTCGGCTTATGTCATCGCGGATTGTGGGGGCGGAAAAGACGTCCAATCTCAGTGACGGCCTGGGAACTGTAATCCGCACTTGTTACCAAATCCTCACATCTGGACTATTTGCATTTTAATGCAACTGTCAGATTAGTAGGGCACTGTTTGTGTGAAACCGCAGGAGTGTGACCGCCCAGGGAGTTCGATGGGGCTTCATGAATGTTCCGTCACACCGCTCGGTCCCATTCCGCCGCCTTACGGCACCATTGCCAGCCAAAATCAGCCCCTAATTAGGTGGTGTTATTTAATTAAGATGGCCCTGTGTGTGGTGCATACATTAATCAAGGCTAATTTGGAGGAAAAGAGGACATAAAGTGTGTGAACGTAGAAGGAGAGAGGGGAGTTGGGAAGTTTGAGTGGATCTAATGAAGACTTGGGAGTAGGGCACGGGCGATTGAAGTGATGTTCTGTTGAAATGTTATGAACAATTAATTTCTTGTCTGCAGAGATGACTCTGTTGTAGGTTGAAAGTATACATCCACCTCCTGTGACAAGACAGAACATGACATTGGGTCATCAGGAACAGGACAAGATTTTCTCAATATCTTGGAACAAACTAGGAATCTCAATAAATAATTCACCAATCATGAACTCTGTTTAAAGAAACGGCAAACAAATGTGAAATTATTTGTAAAAGTCTATTTAGATCAAATAAAATTAAGCCGTTTCTTCAAAAGAAACTTTAAAAAGTCAGACTGCAGTTTGCAAAAGCACACAGGGACTAACACCACCGCTTCATTTGGAGGACAAACTGGGATGATTGTAAGTCTGGGGACACCATCCCAACTGTGAAGTATGGGGGTGGCTGCATCATGTCGTGGGATTGTATTGCTGCAGGAGGAAATGGTGCACTTCATAAAGTAGATGGTATCATGAGAAAAGAACATTATGTGGACATATTGAAGCAAGATGTAGAGACAGCAGTCAGAAAGTTAAAGCTTGGGGGTTAATGGGTGTTACAAATGGACAATGACCGTACAACCAGAGTATTTATATGCTTTACACAGAAAGACAATTGGTGTTAACTGCCTTCTACCTTTATTTTCTGCTTTAAATAATTAACTTCTTTGCAAAGAGCCACCCAATACAAATGTGACAACATTTGAAAGGTTCTTAAAGTGTAAAACCACCACAATGTTTTTGAGATAGTTGTTTACAGAGCTAACCTGAAAGGGGTCATAGCTCCTCTCAGGTTAGCAATTAGCTTTAGCCTTCAAGTCCTACTAGTGTTACCAGCTTAGCAATGTTTATTATTTTTTTCAAAAAGTACCTAGCAACAAATTCAGTAACTTTTTCTGGTACATTGAATTCAAATTCAAAAATACCTCATTAATACCCAAGGGAAATTTAATTGAAAACTGACCTGTACTCATATAGACTATTTTACTATGTTTCTCAACAAGCAGGAGGTGTGGCAGTGGGCTCCTCTCCCATCCCAAAACACTCACAGCTAGACCAGTCTTCTCACAGCAGTCCCTCCTTGCTGCAGTCCAAGCAGACAGGCACTTTTCCATTGGCTATTGTTGTTGTGCTTCTGGACTTCTAAGTGGACCACAAAGTTATGAAGCCAAATAAAAATAAATAAATATATAAAACCCCAGGAAGTACAGCCTGAAAGCTATTTTCTCTTCTTGGAAGTTGGCAGTACTCGGTCCAGCTAATCTGGACATGTAAGAAATAAGGCTTCTGTTTAGTGGCTATAACCTCTTAGCAGAACCTTACTTCAAACATCCCAAACTATACTTAAAGCTGTTTGATTCTTATTCTTGCGATTAATTTCCACAATGCAGATCTGTCGGCATGGGAGGGAAGGGCTGTAAGCTGAACGATGGATTGTGGGCTGCAGAGAGTGGAAGCGTTTAATGAGGAGCAGAGAGTGTTGGATGTGGCATTTTGACTGCAGTGCTCGCCTGAGCGGGATTAGACCCCACTGTATAAGTGTATTTGTCTTTGTTTGGATGATCCTTTGTGCTGCATGTGTGCTAGTCCCTCCTCGCCTGTCTGTTTGCTTGTCTGGCGCTAAGCTGGGCTAATGCCGTGGACAAAGGGCTAAATAAATAGCATGTTGTGGTATTCACATGCCTCCTGTTGCACTGCTCCCTACACAAGAGAGGTGCTTCGAACAGTGATTCCTGTGAGCTGCCCTTTATTTTTATTATTTGTGTGTGTGTGTGTGTGTGTGTGTGTGTGTGTGTGTGTGTGTGTGTGTGTGTGTGTGTGTGTGTGTGTGTGTGAAATGGGTGAATAACACTCTGTTAGCTTAGAAACATGTGGCAGATTTGTGTTATTTTGCTGTATCGTAAACAAGCTGTCCTATTGGTTAGAATCTTTACTTGGATCCATTTTTGTGTACTTTCTTACACCAATTGCTGAACCACTTTAAGCTCTAAGGTCCACAGTGGCTTTGTATGTTGTTTTTTTTATTTTACGTTATGTTAGTTTCACCATATGTTCAAAAAAAAGAAACAACATTTATTCTGTAGGTGAATGGTGTCTATTCAGTATGTTTTTTGATGTTAGTGTTTATGCAACAAGCTCAAGGGCCTACAGAGCAACAATCACAACACAGAGCTGGCTAGCTTGTTTTTTTTCTTTTTTTTCCTTTCTTTCTTTTTTTTTTTTGTATTTTTAATAAATCGCTGTCTAGGATGCTGCTGCTGGACAGATGGCTGCGAGCTGCAGTCCTCTACCGCGTCCACATCTTCTCCCTGGATAAAAACTGTTTTCTCCAGTACTAAAATCCACGCTCGTGCTCTGCGTCTTGTTCGTGTTAAATATAAATCATCGGCACTACAAGCATTGCAAATGCCCCCACTCACTCGCTTTGTAATCGTTCACATGGGCTGCGATATTGATGGTCTGTCCTGACCTTTTGCAGGGCGTTCTATTAATTTAAAAAAATAAACAGACATTCATGGCGCAACAATAAAAATAAATCACTAGTTGAGCCCCTCAATTGAGTTTTTTAAATTTCCGTCTCGTACCAATATGAAAATTGACTGCAGGTTGCAAACCCACAGTACATCTTTAGCACAGCTCGCGCCCACGTGTTCTCTCTACGCTCACGTCCTGCTGCTTTTTTTCACACTCCTACACATCCACGTTACGTTTGGTGTGGGAAAATGACTCATTACTGTGGCCTCCGTGTTTGATGAGGGATTAGTTGAAAGTCTTCCACTTAAAGAAGTCATTTGCTCTTCACTGGAAGAGACTTGAGTGAGATATGAACCAGGGACGTAAGGGCTTTTCTCTTGGTTTTCCTGCTTTGTCCTGGGATAGAAATGATCAACATCAGTGAATACAGCATAGCATACCCCATAGCTGATTTATAAAAGAAAGTTGCCTTTATGCAATTAATTGTACAACCTTGGCAGCAGAGGACAAAAATACAAGTATTACATTCATGTTTTTGAAATTAAGGTATTTTAAAGGGGCAAGCCCAAAATCGACATTTCGAGCTTTACCTCATCAAAAGTATACCGGCAGTGTTGCTTTAATTCTTTTGTGCATGTTTGAGAAATTGCTTAAACTCCTCACAGAGCATCCCTCTCCAATGACTCCCCACACTCTGCTCCTTCAAACTAGCCAGCAGCAATTAGCAAACACCTCGTGAGTTTGTTATACAAGCTAAATCTCAGCGAAATGCTGGTAAAAAACGTTAAAGGGCTAATAGAGGAGCGCTGTTCTGATGAATTCCTGAAGGCGGAGTTTCAGAAAGAGCAAGTTTTTAAAGAGACATAATCCCAATTTCATGGCATTAAATTGAAAAATCTAATTTCTTTTAAGTCATTTTTGATAGACACAGCACTTTTGTAACAACTGAAGGCAACATTCTTACAATGTGCCTAGAAAATATATACTGCGCCTTTAAACCATACAACGAGTGGTGCAGAGAATACCTTTA
Organism: Alfaro cultratus; assembly: GCA_903066825.1. NCBI lineage: Eukaryota > Metazoa > Chordata > Actinopteri > Cyprinodontiformes > Poeciliidae > Alfaro > Alfaro cultratus. Next base: position 58,623 of record CAEFZX010028447.1, read on the forward strand.
TGAACAATGGTTTTATATGTTAGAGAATATTGCAAATGATCTTCTATCTATCTGTTTATGTGACTGGACAATCAGCCACTGGCATCTTTTGAAAGTAATATATGCTCAGATCACCAGCCGGTCTTGGTTCTTGACACTTCAAAAAGCCCTCTGCTGCCCGTATCCATACAGCTGCTGACCATGCTGGACTTCCTGGCAACAGAGATATTTAGGAGGAAGCTGGTTAACTGATTGGGACTCTGACAGTCAAGCCTGAGCAGAGCCATGCCAGCTGGATGGGATGCAGCTATCCATATGCAGATCAAGTACATCAAATTCCCATACACTGCAGTTGAATGTAGCGATATTAGAGCAAAACTTGCAGGGAGAGTTGTTGTTTTTTTTTCTTCTCTCTAATGATGCAATCACCTTAATATAAAAACAATCTATATTTTGTTGCATATTTAAAATAAAGTGTCCAGTAGACCAGTTTAGGCGTACAGGTTAAATTACAATTTTACTGATTGCAGTTTTCTGTCTCATCACAGATTTTTATAAAGCCTGACCTGCTGATTAAGATTTTGAGCGTCACAGATTCAACAATGGGATGACTACTGCTAACAACGCATGTGCAGTCGTAACCTGTCAGTCAGCCACTTATCACTTCTCGGCAGATCAAAATTGGACAGTAGCTTTGCTAAGGCAGATATATCTGATGTAGCTGATTTATCGGCCAATCGATTTATTGGTGCACACCTGATTTTCGAGAGTTCCGCCAAGAGTCTTTGTGTCCGCCATTTTTGTAGGAAATCTATGTTTTTGTTCACAAAAGTCCCATGTGCCTATGCAAGATGTATTGCTTGCAAACCATCCTTTTAAGATTTTTTGTTATTTTTCGGAGGAAATGATATTTTAGGAGATGAAACAGTCTCTCCAACAACAGGATAGCTGGTTTTATTACCACTGGAGGAAAAGCTAAAATTGGTTGTTGTAACAAAAGCCCGGAAAGTCTGAAAGGAACTGGAGAAATACTATTCATTTGCAGAACTAACATTTCAAATAACATTTCAGAATAAATGTTTGAAAGGACTTTGTAAGGCAGACCGTGGTTCTTAAGGTTGCCTTAGCAGGGATGCTTTCTTTGTGAAGTCTAATAATAAAGTTGTTACAGTATTTCTTAAACTCACAGCATCACACCAGAAAAATTATAGGTTTGAGTGAATAACAGAGCTGGACAATAGGCAGTGCTGAATTGGAATTGCCATCATAATATTATTGCATAGAACATTAGAACCACAAAGGAGAGCAATATTAGGTAAGTTGAAATGCTTAAGGTGGCAATATTGTATTTGGCCAGCTGAATGGACTTTTATTGCTCTATGTATTCACACCTAATATAGATATTAGTGCAGCCATATAAACTTTAGAACATAAATCTGAAAAAATACAGATACTCTGTAAGTTTTCTATGTATAGATATGATTAATGGAACTGATTTAGGGTTACTTAAGTGTGCAACTTACAACAAAATCATGATGATCTCAACTGTTCACCTGTGGGTACATTAGCAGTGATCACTTTGGTTTCTGTTCCTTTTAGCGTGTGTTACTGTTTCTCCTCATCTGACCACGCACCTGCTAAAGTCACAAGAAATGATCACACACCCGCACAAAATATTCTTAGTAGTTCTGAACCCTTTTTTTCTTACCACACCAAAAACTGCTTAGGGTACTTCACAAACCCTGAAAGCGTATTTAAAGTGTTCTGTCACCAAAATCCTAGGTTTGGCAACAGCTTTTAGATACCATTATCATTATCATTTCTTCTGTGCTATTAAAAAACTAAGAATTTTGGGAAGGGGCTCATTCATTCAGCTTTTTTTGTTTGTCGTTTTACTTGTTCTACTTGGATTTTTAAACCATCCAGTTTCCTCTAATCTAACTTTATAAAGTCAGCATCCTCTAGCATTCTCCACCTTCCCCTTTTGCTGTTTTCTTTTTTCTCCTTTGGCGGTGTCTGTTTCCGCCTGCTGTTGTCCACGGCACAAGTGAAGTCACGTTAAAAGCTTTAAGTAAAGTATTTTTAAAAAAGCAAGAATTAATTGCCTGTGCAACCTGTAGTTGGGCAGATAGATTAGAGGCCGTGTCCTTGCTCTCTCAAGAGCAAGAAAGTTGAAAATGCACTACAAGGTCCAGAACATTGGGAGCTAGAAAGCAACACAGGAGCAGAGATGTACAGAGAAAACACCTACAAAAGTAGATTTGGCCAATTTTCAGCCTGTCTGGCCATTCTGAGGCATTCCATCTTTTTTCCAGTCAGTAAATACCTAAGTGCTAACAAGCATGAACACTCAAAAGTAGCTTTTCAATATCAGTGAAGTGCTTAAAAGATGAACTCAAAGGAAGCACAAAAGGTGTAAAAAGCTTTTTAAGATGACGCTGTACTTTCTGTGGATCAATAAATATTTAACACTTGCGTCACGAAGGCCAAAAACTCTTGAAACCTTTGAACTCTGGTTATTATAGTTTTCAAATCGTAATTTGTGGAAACCGGTATCAACTCAAATCCAAAACTAAAAATCTAAGCTAAACTCTGGACATTGGGAATCGATGCATTTCACATGTAAATGAAGACAATAAAGAGACTGACGTGCTTTTGATGACGTGCACATGCTGCCAGGTCCGATATAATCAGGCAAACAAATGGATGTGAGAAATAACCATGAGACCCAAGGAGTGGATTGATTTTGAGTGCAAGCTGGCGGACTGGCTGGGAAACGGGGAGCAGGTGGTGAAATGGGAAAGTGGAAAAACAAGGGTACCTGAGGACATGCAGTTTCTGACAAGGGCTACAGTAAGAAGGCGAGAAGCAAGACACCCACTGAATAACTAAGAGATGAACTAACAGAAACATTGTAAACCTAGAGAACAAAACTCATTGCACCAGAACACAGAGTGACCTTCGGGGTAAGAGGGGAAAAAAAAACAAAGCCCCAGGACCTGTCCGTCTCGGACCGAGACAGGTGTGCTGTACCACAGATTTTAGAAATACTTTCAGCATGTCCCCCAAACCGTACCTTTCACACCATTGCATACATTATGCAAGAAAATGTAACAACTTGTTCATGAAACGTTTCCTTTCCCTCTCCACCTCATTCCGGTTTCAGCCCGCGGTTCAAAATAAAGCATAACACAAATAGCCGGGGAATCTGCGAGTGCACAACGTGTCAAGCCTTGAAGTAGAGGTGCTACCACACCGGGGTCAGCTAGGACTGAGGCTGCAGCTCACACCGGCTCGATAGAGTTGAACAACAGATTTTGATTTAAAAAAAAAAAGAAATCCCTGTTCTGATGTAGGGATTCACAGATGGGAAAATTTGAGCTGATATCCAAAATTAATATCGCTGTGTTTACCAATATTTACCGATACACATATATATTTCAATACCTTGAAAAAATAAAACGACCACATGCTTGTCTGCTTCAGTCAACCTCCCCATAATCCTGCGCTGCATCTCGATCGCTGGTGTATCGATACTAGTGCACTGAGAACGACGCTTCAGTTTCAGATTCCATTTTGAGATTTTATTTCATTTTTGTGTTGTAGCTTTTAAGCTCTACCTAAACAAACACAAACGCACACAAAGCTTGTAATTAATGTATTTTGTAGATATCTGTAAACTTTCTCCAAATTCTGTCCTAGGTTTCAACAAAGAAGTTCAAAGGAAAAACCACAAAAACACTGAAGGGTCAGATATGAGATATTTTATCAAACTTAAATAAAAAAAATATATCTCTATCAAAATATGAGCAGTCCTGGTCGTGTATCTTCTTGGTATCGGATCGATACCGAGATATGCAGTGTGGCACACTGCTACTGTTTGTCCTCTCAATTACTCAGAAAGATTTAAAGATTAATCTGAATAACTCTATTTCGCTTACACTTGTGCTATCAAGCACTGTCTTGATGCACCGCCATGATTAAATGCTGCAGTCAGCACCTTACGGTGCTTTCCACCAGGGGCCAAACACAAAAGGGACAATTAATATTTTATCATTTAAACTCTAGCAAGTATGTAAATATAGTTTATTTATAAATCACTTTTCACAGACACAAAATCAAAAAGCGCTACGCAACGAAAGTAGTTGAAATAGTAGACACCAGTTCAGACAGCTTGTTAATCAGAGAAGGGATCTTAGGATTGAAGTGATGCTAGAGAGGCCTTCCAACCTCAAAACGTCCAGATACTATTAGTGTCAGGAAAAAAGCAGGTCAGCAACTCAGAAGCAAATTTGTTGGTGGAATTAATTCATCTGAATGCTTTGCATCCTTTGTGAAATTCTCTATTTGGCAAAAAATGTTATATTGTGAATCCTGCATAGAGGCTTTTAAACTCACGACGACAGTGGAAAAGGAAGGGCTTGATATAATGTTGCATATAAAACCGCCTGGAGAAATTTAGGAGTGATGTACTTAATCAGCAGTAGTTCTAATAACTTATTTGGCTGATTCTGGGGTGGGAAATGGAGCTATTGGCCTTTAAGTCATCTTTAGAGATGGCAAAGCGATATTAAAAAAGGTCTTTATTGGCGGCTTTATGTTCCCTGGTAACCACTGTTGTAAAATTCTTGCAGTGGTAGGTACCGTAGCGCACAGGAAAGAGACAGGCAATGCATTTCAATGTGGAGCCAGTCAAGGTCGCAATTTAATGTTCTGAATGAGTTCAGCTTTTTACAGGGCAGAGGAGGTCACTCAGTCGCTACAGTCACTAAATCACTGCCAGTCTCTGACAGAGAAAACAGGTTTATAAAAGCTGGGATGCCACATATGCCCAAAGAGACGGTGGAGAAAAAAAATCTATAAATATATATTTACATAATAAGGCAATTTTATGACTCAGAGCATTGAAATCTCTCTTAGCATAAAATTTTAAATCCTTTATCTTCAACAAAATTGAGTAGATAAAACTGAACAAAGGGAGGGGAAAAGGGGTTTGCAGATTTTAATGTAATGTTAAATAAATTTCATTTATTTAAAAAAAAATCACGTAAGGGGTAAGACCATTATTATTTCTCAAAATATTTTATATTGTATTCAGATGTTTATATGTTATGAATATATGAAAACAAAGCAAATCAAGAAGTACATCTTTTAAAACTTTCTGAGATGAATTAATCACATCACAGTTTCAGCTGTGTGGCTTCCGACCAAGCTAATATAAAATGCAGTAAATCTTTTTTTTTTTTTTTTAATATTCCAACAAAACCAAAGTGCTTCAGTTCTAATCCGACGGGGGTCACTTTCTAAACTCCATAACTCCGTGTCCTCTTGCATCGTGTCAGCCCTCACTTTTATGACAGAACAGGACGAGACACAAAGGCATCGAGCGTCCTTGAACATAATGTCCGAACAAGTGTGGGAGACCTGATAAAATTCCTCCGAGGGGTCAGAGCCGCCCGAGTCGGCCGCGCTGGCCCTCGCATGGCAACCGACTCCGAGATTAGGCCACGGGAACCATTTAGAGCTGATTATTCATGGTGCTGCTGTACTGATGTTTCATGACACCGAAATCTCTCATTAGGTCATCCAGCTCTAAAGGCCATTAAATTTTCAGTCGGCATGAATAACTCAGAAGTGCTCTGCCTCTGATCATGCGGTACGAAGAGCCCCCGCCTCCCCCCCAAACTCATCATAGGTGCTCTGAAAAGCAGAGGGGGGGAAACGATATTAAAACCCCTCTCTGACTGTTGGAGTAACATTTGGTCAATTAAATATGCGAGAAGGGCAGCAGGGTATTTTTTATTTTTATTTTATTTTTTTAAGATCTAAAGGCCCTTGCGTGTGGTGCCAGACAGCATTTTCAGAAGTATCGATTAGAATGTTGCTGCGGGTAAATGACTCCCAACGGGATCTCCTTGGAAACTGGAGCGGAGCCAACCCACTGTGTGTCTAACCGACTTAATGCAGATATAAATCGCCATTCCAATCAAGGCCATTTTTATTTGCTGGCTTAACCGAGGCTATGTGTCACCTGCAGGGCTGCACATTTTGGTCGATAAGCTCCTGTCAAATACGCTTAGACGTGTGCTGCGGAAATGACTCCCCCCACGTTTTGAGGTGAACTTTAGGGATGTTTTGAGTATTAGATGATCAAAACTCAAAACATTTCAGATCATGACGCGGTGTCATGATTTGAAAGTGCATGAGCCTTGATTAAAAACCTAACGGATTTAGTGCCTTGTAAATGTTTACATTCTGTACTTAGTATGAAGGAAGATTTGTAATGTGCATTTGTTTTCCTTTTCCACTCTGTTGGCTGATTAAATTTCTTACATCACTATCTTTTAATACTCCTCTTCCAGAAAAAATGTTCCATGAGGAGAAAGGAAACAAAACAAAACTTGAATTTTAATCTTTTTTCTTTTTTCTTTTTTTTTTTACTTCCATGTGACATTTGTTGTTGAGAGAAAATTAAAATTCTATCTGACTTTTTTTTTTCTCCTTGCCTTTCATTGAAATCCGCTGGTCACGAATGAGGAGCAAAGAAAACAATTAGAGGCTAACTTGCAGTTTGCTAATTAGCCTCGAAAAGTTCAGCCATGAGACCAACATTGAACCTTTTGACCTTCATTTAAAACCCTTTGTGTAGTGGAAAGTGACAGCATTATGCTGTGGTAAGCTTGGTCAGATTAGTTCAGCTAAATTCCATCTACTTCTCAGCCCCACACTTCTTTGTTTGGGTCTATCACTTAAAAGAAAAACAATATAAGTGTTCACTTTTTCCTACTCCTTTTCAAACTGAAAAGGAGTGGTAAGCTAATTATTTTTGGAAATGCATACACACGTTTTCTCTCTTCTACTGATTGGTTGTTTTCTTGTTTTTGAAAACTTGTTTGAAATAAATAAAATTAAAAAAAACAGTATATCACATTAACACGATACATTTGTCATAATGTGAAACATCAACAGGTTTGTCTGTGCCGTTTATGCCTGGTGAGATGAAACTAGATTTATACTTGCTGAGGAGATTTTCTCCACATTTCAGGTGAGAACAGCAGTGCATCATTAGCTTGCCAGAATTTGGTTACAATAACTCTATTCTGCTTGTGCCACTTGCATAATGCACTACTGGCATTAATAATAATAATTAAAAAAAACTTAATTAATTCTGCCCCATCAGTGAATATATATAGTCTCCACTGTGTTCCAGCAGCTGAGTAAGAAAACAACAAACCAGGAATAAAATGGGGGGCAGGAAGCACCATCGTGTGGAAGCATAAGTTCTGGAAATAAGCTCTGATTGTAGCCAAGATTTTCCCAAAGCTTTGAGTGCAATGAGGAATCATTTCAGTGTTCGCTCGCGGCCACAAAATGACCTCGAAAAACAAAGATGAATGGAACCATTGACTTCAAATATGACCTCTTGAAAGCACAGCCTGAGCTTCCATCCATCGTCATCTATTACATTCACGAGTGTGACCTGCTGGGGCGGCGGGAGGAGCCGGGTGGGTTGGGGGGCTTATTAGGCTGGCGCCCACCTGTTCTCCTTCAGCTTCTAAGACACTAGCTGCCAGAAGATCAAACAGGGCTCTTCGCCCCCCCAAACCCCTCTGCACGTCCCTCCTCTTCTTCTCCTCTCCTTGGCAAGTTCCATATAGAAAACGCGACTGACCCACTTTCCCTCCCTCCTGAGCTATTACCTGGAGAAAATGGAGTGATGTAGCGTGGGATGTGTGCGTTGGGTGGGTGGGTTTGCGAGACTGAACAAAAAGCGGCTCATCTTCTCCAGCCGCACAGACCTGAAGGAGTAGCTGGGTCTCCGAACAAAGCGTGTCGTTTCCCTATCAGACGCCATGCTGTGGGAGGTTGTTTTCTCTAATGGCGCCTCGAGGCCCCACTGCGGGTTTGTTTGCACGTGCGGTGGCGGACACTAACTTGTCGTTGATCTAAAATAAACCAGACACGAGACAAATACGGCAAACAAATGAATAATTTGCCAAAGGCTGCAGAAGCAAACGAGAGTAGAAATATAGCATAAATTCCTCCGCATTGAGGTAAATTGCTTACAATCCTGGGGGCTTTGTGCGAGGCAGAGCCAGCACTCATTGTTTTCTTCAGGATTAGGTTTATATTGATTGACCATCATGACCGGCATCATGATACTTAGAGTCAGACAACAATTTTTCTTGTTCTCATTTTCCGTGACAGTGCTCTTACCTTCTTCTTCATCTTCTCTTCTTCTACGCTCCAAAAAATACACAGCATTCATTATGTCCTGTATAAGTCTCTTCTTCTTTTGTGCTCGCAGGCCTCACATGGTTACAGAATATATGGGCATCAGGAATGAGAGCTTTATGAAGATTGCTGCAGTGGGGACGTGGATGGGAGATTTTGTGACAGCCTGGATGGTAAGAATGGAGTTATTAGGTTTACGGGACTCAAAACCTAAACAATCATTCCAATTACTTACAGGATTGAATTGGTAAGTGGGGGTAACCCAAATGGTTTTTGTGATCCGGAGTGACCTTATTTTGTCCTGATCAACATTTTCACCAGCTCTACCAGGGCTCCAGATTAACTTTTTGCCTGGTTTCACTGGCACACTTTCTTATTTAGGTGCACCTGTCATTTGTCAGTGACGGTACTGTAAAGAGGGATGTAAGAATGTGAAAACCGTGTATTTGTGATTATGGAGCACAAATGAAATTGTGGGTGGCTGTAGTCCTCAGCCCCATTTGTGTACTATTGAAATGGAATGGAAAGGTGCTAATATGGTGCTATTTAATTGAAATATGAACTGTTAGTAGTGCACATAAACAGCTGTGAAGGAGTCAGATTGAATCTAAACCCAGGTTTTGTTCCGATACGTCGTCTTCCTGATTTAAATTTTAACATCAGCGGTCGTCGTCTTTGAGTTTTATGGTATGGAGCCTCTTGCTTTCCAATATAAATTAAAACACAACATAGTTCCAGAATCAGACTTTCTCTGAGCTCACTTTGATGACATTTCCTGCAACAGGTAAGGTGCTCACTGCAGTCAGCAACACCTCAAACCCTAATTTCAGTAAATCAAACTTTGGCCTTTAAGTTTATGACACCCACCCCCCCCCACACACACAAAAATATATATATATTTTAGCATCTTTATACATTTTCTGTTCTCTTCATAATAACAGATCCAAGCTTATATTGAGATGTTTTTATTAATGGTCGGACTTGGTGGGTGGGGCTTGGAACTGCCTTGATAACTGCCAATAAACAGAAACACGGTCGGATGTACCCGCTACATCTGAACAGCATCCCACAGTAATTTAGTAATTTAGTCCAGGCTGTGACTCCCTAGAGGATCTCAAAGATCTGAGGGGGACGGGGGTCAGAGAAAACAATGGAGGGACGGGGCACATTGCAAGAGGAACGCACCTCTGTTCATTATTCAACATGAAAGAGGAGAGGAGCTCCAGCGGGAGTGGGCCTCCTCTGCTGGGAGGAGTGGGGCTCACAGCTGAGACAACCTGCCAACCTCCCTCACCCGTCGCATTAGTATTCCAAGGTACATACTTTAGAGGGAGAGAAAGTGTTGGAGTGGGAAGGAGGAAACGGAAGAGGAAGGTGATTCACGGATGCACAGCTTTGTTCGACGGAGGAAATTTTATGCAACGACAAAAGTGCTGATGCCAGAAATTATCCACCAAATGTTTTTTATTGTTATTATTATTATTATTATTATTATTATTAACTCAATAAAACACTCTGAACAAGACCTCTTTGTTTGCTAACAGAAAGCAGAGTACACTCACTCCCAGAGTTAAAGAAGAGCGAGAATCTCCTCCCATTTCCCTGGTTGAAATCCTTTCCTCCGGCACGAGCTTTACTATCTGCTGTGAGGCGCTTTATTGAATTGACCTTGACTGCTGCAGCTCTGCAGAAAGAATAATGTTGATTTGTGCATTCAAAGCATCCTGAGACAACACTCCACCCAATAAAAATATCTTATGATTTAAAGGATTTTTGTCCATCTGCTCATAAACTGATGCCGTCAGCTGTCGTTCATGTAGTAACTCCAGTAAACAATATCTGTTTGCTGGGAGATCGTTCAAAGTTATTTGTGACTTTTAATCATAATCTTTCATATCCTAAAGAGTCAAAAAAAAAAAACTAACAAAAAAACAAGTTAAACCCCTTTCTTCGATCTTAGAATTAACTTAAAGTATATTTTTTAGTCCCAGAACATAGAAAACAATCAACCCTAAGGGATTAAGACAGCATACATTTTTACTTTCAAAAATTACTTCTCTCACTCATTAAATCGCTGTTTGTTTAGTTTATTGATAAGCAGGCAAAAGTTTCCAATTTCACAATAGCAAGTTTCTTGCCATTCTATTTAAGAACGTTTAAATGTCATAATTTTGGCAAAATGTTTAAAAGCTATAGTTTTAAGGGTCCAAAATGGAATTAGTTTGGGCAAAGTAATTTCATGTACAGACAACATGGGGAAACCACTATGCAATAGAGCTGCTTGACCTGAAACCTGGACCGACGGTGTTTATTACAGATGTTGGTGTTTGTAATATAAATCCATTTATGCTGTTAAATATGGTGTCCCAGAAGGGACAAAGAAATGCAAATGCAAAGCCACAACAAAACAACAGAAGCCACAAGGGAAGTTCTGCTAAAGCAACATTTATACTAAAGTGAAAGTTATGTTCCATTCATCCACCCATTTTCTTACATCCTTGTCCCGCTGGGGTTGGGAGGGGTGCTGGTGCCTACCTCCAGCTGTGAACGGGCGAGAGGCGGCTGGACATAGAAAGTTATGTTAATACGTCAAAACAGTGTGAAAGTGGGAGCACAAAGTGCAACTTCCAAATGTGGAAAAATATGCTCATTCTTGCATGTTGTTGGACCATGTTGTTGAATGAAAAGTAGTTACATTGCAGCTTTTTGCTGTTATGTTGTGTTTTTTGTTGTGTTGTGACTTGTGTTATGGCGTTTGTTATGTTGTTTGTAGATTTTGCTTTTCATTGACTTTTGTTGGTTTTGTTGCATTGTGGATTTTGTTGTTGCGCTGTGAGTTTTGTTGTTTTTTGTTGTTGCTTTGTGCATTGTGTAGTTGTGTTGCGGTTTTTTGTGAATTTTGTTGCGTTGTGCTTTTTGTTGTGGTGTGGCTTTTCGTGTTGCTTTATGGCTTTTGATGTTGCGACTTTTCTTGTGGATTTTGTTGCTGTGTTGTGACTTTTGTTGTCTCTGTGCATTTTTTAGTTGTGTTGCAGCTTTTGTTTTTGCTGAATGGATTTTTTGTGTTGTGACATTTGCTGTAGATTTTGTTGTGCTGTGCCTTTGTGCTGTCGGATTAAGAAACTGGTGAGGTTAAGAAAAACATTTTAGCCTTTCACTGACCAATGCGGTTAAGTATATCATCCAAAAGCAAACAGTGGCTCCAGGCACTTTAAAAAATGGTTGAAGTTGGTTGCCCTTTTTCAGTCTAATCCTCTGGTAGGAATTGCTAAAATCGTTCCTCAAAAAAAAGTAAGTTGTGTTTTTAAAAATTAAAAAGCAGGCCTGGATAATATTGGTCTGTAAAAAAATTCTTACAAAGTTGCTAAATTACTTATTACCCTTCTTATCATATTGCCTTTTTGAATTTTTGTCCTTTCACTTCAGGTGACAGATATGATGCTTCAGGATCAACACTACCCAGATTGGGGCAAAACTGCAAGAAGGTTCTGGAAACGAGGCAACAATCGAATCGTCCTCTTCTGGTATGCTTTTTGTTCTTTTTTTTCCGACAAGGCTCCATATGGCACGCATTTCTTTATCTTTGGTGAAACCAAATGTGTTTGCATGTAGCGTGATGCTTCACAAAGATGTGTGCGCGCATGCATGCATGTCTTATGGCCTCAGCAGTCCGTCGCAGGGTTGCGTGCAGTGAGTAGCCGTGTTAATCTGCCCTCATTCAGTGTCAGCACCTTTAATTAGAGGAACAGGGTGAAAATCGATGGACAGTGCAAGGTTGCTGGGTGTGCCACAAACCTGCCTTTTACTTAGCCCTACCACAAGCTGTGACCCTGAAATAAACTGTAAACAAATGCAGCAAACCGTGTCTGATTTGCCCATTATGGGATAGATTAGTGGGTCCGATTTCTGCTTATAAGTATGCAACCGCCGGCTGCACAGTCCCAGAGGTGCTAATTCACTCGCCGTGATCGCCGTCAGTCAGATATGACATCTGAACGTGCTCGCCATCGGTTCATTCTCGGGTCACAGAGTGATTGGAGGACAAGAGGGGAAACTGAATAACTTTGACATGCACGCTCGGCGCCAAGTATGCAGACATATCAAAGAGAGTTTGGCCACAATCGCCAATATTTCCTTCCGTCGAATCGACTCGCTCGCGATTTGAAATCCAAGCAGACAAATTCTTCTGCGACTTCTCCTCGTTTTTATTGACGGGCGGCCCCGGCTCGCGCTGTCACAATCGATGGCTGGATTTGACGAGGCCGTCGTTTGGGATTCAGAGCTTGAAATGTGATTGATAAATGCTCTGCGGGACGGATCTCGTCGATACGCTGCGGCGGCTAGCCGACAACGGCTGCCAAAAGGTTGGCCACTCCGAGAGCAAGAATCCCACTGTGGAATATTAAAACCTCCTCCTAAAACTTATCTCCCCCACTCTGCTGAAATGGGATACAAGCTGGCAGCCTGTGTCTGCAGGGCAACCAGCCGTCGTGCGGTGCGAAAATGCACACAGCAGCACAATAATGGTCGGGTGACATTGAGGGAAAATATCCAGTGGAGAATAATACAAGGAGAGTGTGTCTCTCTTCACATGAATGAAGATGTTTTCCGGCAAAACAGTGAAAATGGAGCTGACTTATGCAAGAAAACACAGCAATCGCTACGAGCGGTTTTGTGTTAAACATGTAAATGCATGGAAATTGGTGTGCAGTTGAGTTCGGATTTACATTACTTTGGCATATACAGACTTTTATGTTTATTCACATTGTCTTGAAAGGGTGTTTTCACACCTGATGGTCCAGTAGGCTCGGTTTGATTTGTTACGCTTGGTGCAGTTTGCTTCCTCACTGCACTGTGTCAAAGAAACAAACTGATTGATTGTTCCAACCTGTTCACCCCCTTCACCCGTGGTGGTGCTGCAACAAGAACTGCAGAAGAGGACGACACGAAAACCTCAGAAAAAGACATAAGCCTTCTTCGCAAAATGTAAACAAAGATGGATATTAGCGGGTGTAGCATATATCTGACGCTACGCCTCGTGACGTTAGACATGTTTGTTTTGGTTGTATTTACCCAGAATGCCCTGCGCTATAGTCCACTTCCTGCTTTTGGAGGGATCTCACCAGAATTCACTGCATTCGAGCCGATACCCAGGTTTATAGGTGGACAAGAGTTTGCTTTGCAGCGGAGTTCCATCCCGTATTGACACTTCTCCAAATGAAACAGGCTTTTCAGGAAAACAAACTAAAGTCCAATTAAAGCAGACGAAACAAGGCTGGTGTGAATGCACCCCAAGACTCTCGTTGTTCCATTCACAGATCTCTCCCTTCTGTCTCTCTTTGTCACACTTTTTTTTTTCTTCTTTTTTTTAAAATCTTCTCTCCCTTCACACTAACTTCTCTTCACTTCCCTGCAGGACGGTGCTCATCTCTTTGACCTCGGTGGTGGTCCTGGTCATCAGCACCGACTGGATCAGCTGGGACAACCTCAACCGCGGCTTCCTGCCCAGCGACGAGGTCTCCAGAGCCTTCCTAGCCTCCTTCATCTTGGTCTTCGACCTTCTCATTGTTATGCAGGTAGAACGCTCCCTTGTGTCCAATTAAAAAAAAAAAGAAGAAAGGGGGAGTGGGGGGGACATGGACGTCTCTTGGCTCAGTCCACTACCCGTCTTGCCAGTTCCCATTTTTCCCTGTTCATCAACGGAGCTCTGCGGCACATAGCTCTGGAAAAGAGAAAGTGTTTGATCACTCTCAGCTGGCATGGTCACAAATTTTTCTTTTCCTCCTCTCTTTTCAGTCCTTCCATTCTGATTTCCCCACACCTAATCCAACACGTCTGAGCATAGTTTATGTTCCTAAATGCTCAAAAGTCGCAATTTGTATTTATTTTTTTATTTTTTGTGCCGTTTTATTACTTTCTCCCGTGTTCTCCATTTATGTCATCATCTCATAAATATGAATGTGGTTTTGACTGGACCTCTAAAAAAAGCCACGGATGCTTTTGTACTGAAGGCACCTTGCGAGTGAAGCGCTCTTTCATGGCAAACAGACACAGTGCCTCGCAAAAGCAGTTGTACCTTTTTCGAGTTTTTCACATTTATTTCAATTTTTACCTCCTCAATATGTTGGACTTCAGGGTATTTATTGGACTTTTATGTGAGAGACCATAGCAAAAAAAAAAAAAAAGTGAATGACAAATCATACATGTCTTTCTTTATTTCCTTCTTTCTCTCTTTTCTTGTATTTCTCTTTCCCTCGCTTTCTTTCTTTCTTTTCAGGGTCAATACTTTGCAGTGAAAGCTGCAAATCCTTTGAGTTTTGTCTCTAAATGCTTTGAACTTTAAGAGACCAAACTTTTTTCCCCCACTTCTCTTTGCAATTACAGCTCAAACTCAGAGTAAAAGAGGACTGCACAGCATTTTTTTTAGTCTTGCATACAATTCACAATTGGGTTTATGTCTGGGCCATTGTAAGACATGAATATGCTTAGATATAACCCAGTCCATGTTAGTTCTGCCTGCCTTGTATTTAATGGCGTTCTTCTTTCTCTCCATTCCGACCAGCTTTCTATTTCCTGCTGAAATAAACATCTGCAAACATGATGCTACGACTGTCATGTTTCACCCTAGGAACGGCGCGTCCAGTGTTTAAACGCTTAACGTCCAGAGCTAAACTAGTACACGTGCGGTATATTGTTAAAACTAGAAAGTGTCTTGTTATGATGGCATATAATGCGTGAGTTTAAAATCTCATTATGACTTTCATTGAGTTTTATGTCTCAATAAAACAAAAATATGCTCTTGTTTAAATGAGAAAGGTCATCACAATAAAACAGCAACACCTCACGAGTGTCTTCTGGAAGAAATGGAGTGAGAAGATGGAGAGTCAGAAGGAGCTCCTTTAATTCTCTTTAAGCAGTTGCAATCTGTTAGAGGAATGTATTTTTATGTTTCATTCTAACATGAAGGTTTCTGGTTTTAACAATATACTTCCTCTTTATTTATTCCCTATCACTGGCTGTTAAATGGTACCATAGTCCAGGTGATCTGCAGTGTTATGTCTTCCAGCTGACGTAGCATTTCTGCATGTATACCAAAATGTTGGTGTAATCTGAACATGTTTTCTGTTTTTTGTTTTTTTTTTTTGTCCCCAACATGGTTTTTGGAACTTATTTTTTGTTGAGAATGCTTTTTTTTTATGTCTTTCTTAAGCAATGGCTAAAACTGTGTACAACCAAGGGTGAATTCACACCAGGTTTTTTTTAGTTCGCTATCATCAAACTGTAGTTTGTCTGCCTAGAAAGTGGGAAGGAGTGAACACTTGTTCGCTAAACCTCAGTTTGATTGAAGTGAACTCTGGTGCGGTTCGAATGCAGTGTATGCCAAGCGAACTGGAGATCGCTCCAAAGCAGGAAGCAGACTATTGCGCTTAGCATTCTAGGTAAATACAAACAGACACAATGTGCGTGTCTAGTGCTAGCAAGAGAAATAGCTCATTGACTTTTGTCAAATACAAAATAGAAATCCTACAACTGCTGAAATCTGACACTCCTCCCTTTTTGTTTACATTTTGTGAAGAAGGAAGTTGAGCTCAGTGTCGCTTTCGGAGGCTTTCGTGTCATTTCCTTCAGTGGTTCTTGTTGCAGCGTCACAACAACCAAGGAGGTAAAGAGGGTGTTAAAAGAATTTGATTCGCTTGACACAGTGGAGTGTGAAAGAAAACCGCACCAGCTGAAAATCTACCAATTGTTGCAATTTTTGCCCCCAATCGAACCAAATCTGCTGGACAATCAGGTGTGCTTTCTCATAGCATCTAGATTGTTATGAGGTTATGCAAAACACAAGCAGACTCCAGTTCACAAGTGGACAAAACTGACGTAACTGGGTCGTTTTTGTCGCCAACTTATTGCATTGGATTTTATCTATGGTTATCATCAGCACATAACGTTTATTTAGATTTTTAAACAATTTCATTTCCCTTCTGATTCATAGCTATGTGCTACTTTGTGTTGGTCTGCCACATTAAATCCCAATAAAATACACTAAAGTTTGTGGTTCCAACATCACCAAATGTAAAATTTTTCAAGAGGTGTGAATCGTTTTACAAGGCACTGTATAACCATTACGCAATCCTGTGTATAAATCATAACAGAAAATCCAAATTCCTAGGGAAGAGATTTGCTATGGACTCGTTAGACACACATGCTGCCTGCCTAAAATTTGTTGCTACTTGAGTATATGTCCCTGGTCTGTTTGTTGTGCTAATTAAAGAAGAAAGCAGTTTCTTGGGAGAACGTGTCCGAGTGTTACAAATGGAGCGCTCCACAGAAAGATTGCAAGGTCACCAGTATATCTGTAATACAGCTCCAAAAGTGAGTTCCAGGCTGCTTTTATTGAAAATATATATATTTATATTAAAAAGGGCTGCTCTGGCTGCTAATTACTTCCCACTTTGATTTTTTTTCCCCACATTAATTTAACAAATGTGATTATGCAGATGCAACGAACTAGCTCAGTTTACACAATACCCCTGTGTTACAACTGGCTCAAAGTCAACAAAACGGGAGACAATGCAATGGTTAAAGTGCATAAAACGGAATATTTATTAACAAAAACAACAATGGATTGTGGATGTCAGCATCAGTGGTGTAATGCAAATGCTTGGACGTGGTGTATGAGTGCATATGGAAGTGTTGAAGTGCAAAAACAAAGACAAACGCAAATGTGCAAAAGGAGGGGAGCTGAGGCCTGGCAACAAAACACCACAAGGGTCAAGCTGCAGAGTGGACGCTGAAGGCGACCCAGAAGGTGGAGACGGCCAGGTTTAAATGCTCTGTGCTCCAAATTAACAATCCAGCAGCACCTGTAAAGGGGAGGAGCACAAAGACAGACAACAAGACACCTGCAACCCAGCCCATAAGGCCCAGGGCCGTAACACCCTCACAGAGATGTTTTTAGTCCTCCGCCCTCGGCTGTACGTCACTCTCCACTCGCAGCGTTTATAACCAGCCCTTCTCATTTCCTGCACAGTGTACAGCAAGTACATTTACTGCGGTAATTTACGAGGTGAGCTAGCAGCTATCCCCATCACGGGGTTGGGGGGAGGTTGTAAGGGATCCTCGCACCAGCAGCTGTCGCCGTCGTTGTACCGATTGATAGGAATTCATCTGTCACGGCCGTCCGCAGATCTTTGTCCACCTCCACGTCGAAGCGGCGCCAAAGCTTATCTCTCATCTCCATGAGAAAAATGGATGGAGGTGTTCTCAGGCCAATTAATGTCCTGCCTGGATTTGGCTCCAGGCGGGGTTTTACTTTTTTTTTTTTTTTCTTTATTGAATATTTGTGTATGTTCTGTGTGTTTCCCCAGCCGTTTCCTCAGCTGAACCTCAGTTTTCTTTGTATTTGGTGTGTAAGCACGTTTACACAGGAGGCGGACATGGTGGTACGTTCCTGTTAGATTAATTTTTTTTGTAAAAATTCATTAGTTGGAGGAAGATGGTTTTTAATATCCTATAACCCAGCTAGTATATAGTTCATAGATATCGGCAAAGCCCTTCTCTGATCATTAGCACATAAAGGATTCAGATGCATGATATTATTTTCCAGACACTTTGTTCAAATAACAGAAGAAGGCAATTTCTGTTTGCCTTGTTTTTATTTTACTTTTCATTTTTTTATTATTATTATGTTTTGTTTCTTATACAAGTAACAATGACACAAACTTATTTGTGGCAGACTGTTTCGTTTAGATTAAGTATTTATATATATATATACACATATATATATATAGTATGCAAAAAGAAAGAGAAGAAAAATTGCCATTAAAAAACATCTATTTTCACCTTTATCCTATAAGAATGTGGTTAAGAGGATTTTAGAAACCTTTTAGGGATGCACTATACATATCTGCATTAACTTCAGTAATTATAAGTAAAACTGGGCTGATATTAACAACTGATGTTTATTTACATCTTCTTGTCATTTGTATAAGTGTTTCAGGAGGAGAGGGGTGGAGGGCCTTGGCTATTGGTATTTATTTGGTGATGTGAAGAATGTCAGTTCATCCTTAGTTTGTTTTTAAACTGTATATTTCGATATCTGATTTTAATTCAGTGTACTGTGTGGGACTGTACAATAAATCAATAGCAATAGACATGTGGTTAACATCAATAGATAATGTCTGATCAGAACTTCACTGAACTACAATTATAGAACCGCACAGCATTCTGGGGGATGTAGGCACAGGAAAGACTTTATCCTCTCAACCCATTGGCCAGCTAAGCAAGGTGGGTGGCATCAACTAACTAACTCACTCTTTGGTTACCTAGCAACAACCCGCTACTCAGCAACAACAGGTTTTGCCGCTGCGCCTCATAATGTGGTGGAGTGAAAACTGTGTATAAAACAGAAAAGGTCATGTCATTAGCTTTTCAGATATTTAAAACAACAAAAACGTAATCAATAATTATTGACATCGGCTGATGTGAAGCTTTTTTATCACGATAGTATGGTCCAGCCCTAGTGCTGGACCATCCAAAAAGAGGCATTTACAGTAGTTGTGCTCCGCCACATTGAGTCACTCCTGCCTGCTGCGCCATCTGAAACAATCAGGGAGGGATTTCTTTCTTATACTTGTGAATCGTGTCGGTACGAACAGTGGCAGCTCTTCTTTTGTCGTTTCCAGCTTCGTACTGCGGTGGGGGGGAAGTAGCTTAGCGACACCGCAGGGCATCGGCAGCTTCTAAATGTCACTTTGTTCTGCCTGCTGATGTATTTTGACATGTTGAAATCCCAGCGCGCCCCGGTTCACTTCACCAGCCTGTAAACACTCGGTGTGATCTCGGCGCCGCAGCGGCCGACACCTTGTTTGACCCTCAGTCGGCGTGTGAAGAGACTCCACCGAGACTTAATATCAGCTAATATGGGAGACTTTCAGTGAAGTGTGCAGCATCCAATAACTGCTGATGCATGGTTGACATTTGTCACTGCTGAAGTTGTCATTTGAATGCGTTTCTTCTTTTTTTTTTCTGTCTCGTGCCGCCGCATCTGGTTAAAGTTAACTGAATTGATGGTCAATTGTGTGTGTGTGTGTGTGTGTGTGTGTGTGTGTGTGTTTTTTTTGTTTTTTTTTTGACAGGACTGGGAGTTTCCTCACTTCATGGGTGACCTGGATATGAATTTACCTGGAATGTCAACAACACATGTGAAGGTCAAGCTTCCTGTCTGCAAGCGCCTCTTTAAGGAGGAGTACCACATCCACATCACAGGTACATCCGGGCAGCGCTGCTGGTACAAGGAAGAAGGTGGCGTCATTGTTCTGTGTGGAGGGTCTCCAGCTTACAAACAGGCGAAAATAGTGACAGGGAAACTGGAAGATATAATTTTCTCGTAACAAATTGGGAGTAAAAAACGTGGCGTGGCTGCTCCAGTTTCCGTGTCCCCCCTCCCCGTTGGGAAGGGTTCGCTTGTTAAAACCACAGCAGCCATTTATAATGCATGTGTAGCTGATGTGTCACGCAGGTGCCACAGACGCTTCAGCTCTTGTTTTCATCATTCCTCACGTACGCCAGTGCTCTCTAAGGTTTTTCCTTTAAAACTGCGCCCTCCCCTCCCACCTTCTTCTCCGTCGAGAGCTGAGGAAAAGAAGAAAAAACAGCAAATGTTCCCGAGCTAATCACTACATTTTCAAAACGCCTGGTAATTTTTGCGAGAGGTTGTTAACCCTGTTGCATTGGATAGCCATTAAGCGTGATGAAAGTGGCTACACCGCGACGTGATTGGTTTAACTAAAAGCTTATTAGCATCACATCTTTTGGGCGGGAAGGGAGTGGTGTCATGTATACCTGGGGAGACGTGTGCCTGCTATCAGCCATCCTGAGGAGATGGCTGTCTCATGGTAATACAGCGATCTTGTAAGTAGCACCTGTAAATGGATTTCTCTTTCTCGGCGCATGAGCTGAATGCAAAGCAAGAGGAAGCCCTGATGCGTGATGGTGAACGTATGCCTCTCTGATGGCGTGTTCCCGGACAGCGGTGGTCAGAACTTTTACACGAGGTCATCATTGGTGTGAGCTTAATTTGAATTTGTTTTGGGGATGGTATCACCATACAACAACCGACTTCAGTTACTGAAAACCCAAGCGTTTGAACTCGATGTGAGTTTCATGAAGACGGTGTTAAAATTATGCATATGGGCTCAAATATACTCAGGCTGCGATCTGTCTGAATGTTCTTGGCCGAGTTTGGAAGGTTCATTGATTTCCTGCCAGAGACCCGGTTTTAAAGCGACGCCAGTATACTTACTTACAAAAGTGTTGAGCTCGAGGCCGATTCAGAGACTTAATGATAGGCTGGTTTGTTCATTCCAAAACCGCTTTTGACCTTTTTGGGGTCCTTTTCCTGTCGTGTCACCCAAATCTAACCAGATTTCACCTCAACAGAGAAAACTGGTTAGAATGGTTGAGAAGAATTTGGGAACCAATAAGGCTCAGGTTTATTGAGAACCTAGTTTTACATCCCCATGTACATTTTTGACTGTAATTAATTAACTTTGTTGATTAAATTAATTCATTTTGAAATTTCTCTAATTATTAGCACTTATCTGGATAATTTCACCCTGAAAAATTACTTTTCTAATTTATTATTGGACAACAACCACAACCTTAACCCTAACCCTTAATCATGTGCCTCTCTCTCTCTCCTAAGGTAAGTGGTTCAACTATGGTATCATCTTCCTTGTGCTTATATTGGACTTAAACATGTGGAAGAACCAGATTTTCTACAAGCCCTACGAGTACGGTCAGTACGTTGGGCCAGGAGAAAAGATTTACACGGTGGAAGAGCCAGAAACGCTCAGAGACTTCAACCACAGCACGCTCACCTACCAGTGGCGCTCCACCAACATCAACCCGAGCACCAACAAGACGTACGTGGAGCGAGACATGTTCCTCCACAGCCGTTACATCGGGACCAGCTTGGACATCAAGTGCCTGGCCTTCATCCCGAGCCTGGCGGCGTTTGTCCTCTTTGGCTTCTTCGTCTGGCTGTTTGGACGCTTTCAGGACAGCGAGACGTTCACAGAAAACCAAGACAAGGCGTACGAGAGGATAAAGAGGAAATCGCCTTCAGAGTACAGCAAGGAGATGGGAGCGACCCCGGAGGAAACGCACCTGACCATGAGCGATAGCCTGAAGCGGTCGGGAACGGCGATGCTCCTGTCGGTGGACGGGCCGCACTTCGGAGCGACTCCTTCTACGAACTCGACCATATCGATGGACACCCAGGAGACGCACCCGAGCATTGTGATAGACAACGCGGTGCAAGACGAGCCCGTTGTGTCGTTTGACGTCCGCAGACTCTCGCCGTGAACACATAAACTTTCCGACTGCGCCAAAGCAGAAAGAATTTACCGAGACTTCAGATTGTTACAGGTTTTATTACCCTAAACTTTATCACACACACACACACACACACACACACACACACACACGTTACATAAGCAAAGCTGTGTGTCTTTCATTGGGGTCTTATGTGATAGACCAATACAACATAGTGTAAAGATGAGGACTAAAACACGGTTTTAAGAGTCTTTTTCAAATAATCATTTAGGAATTGTTGCCCTCATTTGCATTGAGCCCCTCTGAGTCAATATTTCATATAATATTCATTTTCCTTTTCATTATAATTTGAGCTTAATCAGATAATATGGAGATTATCTGATTAATCAGATTAATCCAATGTGAACATCAACTTTCACATTGGATTTAAGCTTGGACTTTGACTAGGTCGCTATGACACATGAATATGCTTTGATCCGAACCATTCAGGTATAGACCAGTCTGTATGGTTTGGGTTGTTATTTGCTGCCACATGTAGCATTTTGTACTGTAAAAATCCAGTTTTGATCTTAAAGGATCAGAATACCTTCTTCTTTCACATTTGCTTTGTCTCCTACTGTAAACAAAACTCTTTGTTACTTTATTTCAACAGTGAAATAAGCTGCCTCCAGAGTACACGACAAATGCAACTAATCACTCTCACTTGACCTTTGAACCTCTCCTGGCTGCTTCTCTCCTTATTAGACCTGTTTAGGTGGAAACCTCTAGATAATTTGTGGCATAATTTTGGTCTTACTGATGGTAGTTGTTTATTAATAAATTCTGGCTGATTTTTTTTATTATTGGTATCAGAATAAAGGGACTGAATATAAATGCAAAAACTTTAATTTGCAAAAAAAGAATAAATCCTAAGTTTTTCCCTTAATAGCTATACTTTACTTTGTTTTGGTCTTCATATAAAATCCAATTAAGACACATACAAATTTGTGTAAAAATGTAAAATATATATAAGTCAAAGAATGCTTCTTAAGGCAGTATACAGAGTACATGTGCTCGGGTAAGTGACATTAAGAAAGCAGTTTCTGTGGTTTTGATATATTTTTTCTAAGATATCCTCTGAAAAAGCCTCCACATTGGCACCGGTTCTGATGCAACTAGCCTAATATGAAGCAGATCTTTTTAAAACAGACGGCAAACTTTTAATTGACACGGTGCTGGCTTGGATTTTCATAATTCACTTTAGTCACGGTTAAACTAATGGGTGCCTATATCTGAGGAGTGTTTCTGCTTCTGCAATTCAGAGCCGGAGCAGTATTACAGCTACAATCGTGCCTTGATATTTCATATGTTTATATACTAAATGCCTACTGCTCCGGAAGATGTCCTAATTATGGTCTGCTTGACTGATCCCTGCTGTATATCCTCATATCAAACCAACAATTGTTACCTCATTTGGTCCTCAGCTTGTGCCGTTTTTTAATTTATTCTCTTATGTTGCTTTTAATCCGTTTCAAACGTATGTCTCTTGTCGAAATGATGCGATTATCGGCATCAATCTACGTTGATGACCTTTTCATATCCCCTCACTCGATATTAGGCTCGAAGATAATAAATGCAATCAGCAGAGATGAAATAGCAAAGCAACAAGCCACTCGATGATTGCAAATGCGGCTCCTGCTCCTTTCTCTGAATATCAACCGAGTCGGGAGGTTGGTTTTGCCCTTGGCATAAACATGCTATTGAAGTGGAGGGGTATCTCTTTTTTTTCTTCTTCTTCTTTCTTTAAAGCTCAGGGCTTCTTTATGTCTAAATAATCTTTGAAGGTTTTGGAAGCGGGTTTTTGCAGGTATATATTTTTGAATATTATTCAGTTGGCACATCATTCGGCTGCTCTGAACTCATTCTGTAGCCGCAGTAAAGGTGTCTTTTTCAGAATTTTCGTGTCCTACGTTATTTCTTTGTAATGTAGATCTGTGGGAGTTGGTCCAAAAATGTGCCCTTAGACATTTTTTTTCTTTAAAGTGCAAATATGAATTAAATTATTAATGAGTTACAGATATATATAATTTTTTATTTTTTTTTTGCATGTGTGTTAAAACATTTCAGCAAGTACTTTGCGACCAAAGATTCCAGATATCCGGTGTTTTAACCCTGCGAGAGATGTAGTTGATTCTCTTGGAAAGAAAAGGCCAAATGCACATAATGGCTTAAAGCCCTGCTTAAAATGTGTTTAATCAAGCAAACAAACAAGAAAAAAGTAATAAAAACTTGTGTTTCTGTAAAACACACCCAAACAATAAAAAAGGAACAGCCAATGATTTTGTTTTGTTTTATTAGGTAAATAGTGGTTTAAAAGAATTACGTTAACCGAATGTATTTATTTAGTACGTCCAGTTAGATGATGTTTAACGTTACACGTGCTTCATTTCTGTTTGTAATAAGATGTTTTTTTTAACTGAAAGGTTATTACACAGAATACTACGACAGTATATACTGGTGAGGCGCTCCATACTGGAGTTCATTACATCTGAGGTCCCTTTTTGTGTTGATGTTTAATTGAGCACATTGTGTGTCTGGATGCTCGTTTTTGACGGAGGCCATTCTATGAAGAGGTCAGTTTATTTAGCATAATTGCTTCGCAGCTTTTGATTCTTTAATTCTTTTTTTTTTTTTTTTTTTTTTACATTAGAAGCCACAAATCACATTGTAGCATTTAACTAAAAAAAGGCGAAACCTTTTTTTGGGGGGAGCTCTGGACTTTTCAGATGTTCTTTCTTTGCTTTGTTTGTGTTTTGTTTCAATAACTGGACCTTTCCTTGCTTTTGCTGTGTTGTATATCTGTCCAATCCTGTGCTGCCAATAAATCAACCGTTTTCTGTTGTTATTTTTATTATTATTATTTTTTTTTTTACATACTCTATTTTCCCGACTGGTTTCATTTTTCTTCCATTTGGGATTCCAGGAAGGTTTCAAACCTTGTTAAGTAATTCCCAGCGAGAGGGTGCAGGGGAGAGGTGGAGACAACCGTTCTGGTTTACATTTTCTCTATACGCTCGGCTAATAGTTGCCAAGCAACAGCGCAGGTCAAGCTCCTTGCAGCTGCTGACCCAATTAATGTGGGCGACACCAGAAATTATGGCGCTATCTCTTTACAAGGACACTTGAATATGTAACCTGTATACACAACATCCTCCTCAGATTAAAACAAGTCCTCCTCGAGTTTGATTTATGCCGGCGGGAAACAATTTCAGTCTGTTGCATGTTTTGTTCCCCCGGAGAGGTTTGTTTATGAGCATGTTCTGTGTGCAAATGAGTTAGCGACTTGATCAGAAGTGATGGAAACCGAATTCCCTGCAGACCTTCCTGATTTCTGATGTCAAGATGAGGAACGTCCAACTGGTGCTACGAGAAGAATATGGAGTCAAGAGCCAATTAGTGGATTGAAAGTAAAAAAAAAGAAAAAAGTTACAACATTGTGGATTAGTTCATATTTGCAGCCAGTCTGCTTAATATGGACAGGTTAGACTTATTCATGGATTTCTGCCATGTTAAAACGTTTTAAATCTGAAAAATGTAAAGTGAAGGCTATTTTTTGTAACATTTAAAATTTGGTACCCTTACATGGCTACATGTTATGTTTTATAATATACACTATGGTAGGTCAAGATTCATAATAAAGATTCATAATAAACCAACACCAAGATATAGCGTCTCAAATTTATCTAGCTGATAGAAAAGCAAGGCAGTGTCAAAACTTAGTTCACTTGACCCATTATAACACTTTTATTTCATATTTATATCATTGCTTTATGATTCCTGTTTCTCCCTGCCTTATTCCAGTGCTTTTGAAAGAGGGGGCCTCAACAACATTATCAATAAAATTTATCAAGCTGCATTACTCCCCACGGCAGCATAGCAAGCATGAAATGGGCAAGCAAAAAAAGACAGAAGGAATCGTCCAGTCACCCTGCTGGGTTTGTGATTAATAAAATCTTAACTCATTTTCTCATTGCATGAGGTGATTGTGGGGAAAATAAAATTGATCAGGTTCTATATTACGACATGGACATCAATCAAATTGATAAAAAAATCATAGTCATATTACCTGATAGCATTTTCCACCTTAGAACAAATGAACAACTGAAATCAGAAGGTATGAGGCAGCATTTATGCTAAATAAAAGTAATAATTATTGAGTAGTGAATAAAAGTGAGAAAGAAAAAAATAAACATTCTAAAAGTTTAATGTTTCTTTACATATTTTGTGTGTCTGTTTGGTGAAGGAGAGTTCCAGCCAAGAAGCCGATGTTTGAAAACGTTTAGGAGGTTTTCTACTGCTCTCACCAGATGGACTCAACAATTTCAGTTTCAAAAGGTTCCTTTTTCAAAACAGCTAAAAATCTTTCATCGTATTCCTCCAGTGATTTACAGTCCCTTTAATTTATTCCTCAGTTTACAAGGAATGTAAATGTGGCTGTCTGGATAAAACATCATTGATTTCAGGTGGATGAAATCCAGCACCTTCGTAGAAGTCGCAGTGTTTTCGTAGCTTTCAGGCTGACAAAAGAACAGCATGTAGGGAGCTGCTTGAAATGAGTTTTCATGGTTAAGCAGCTGCATCCAAACCTTACGCCACCAAGCAAAGCAACGCAACAGCTGCGGTGGGTTCAGTTATGGCTGACCAAACCCAGTCTGACGAGTTAAGTCTTTGGTTTGGTTTGCATGACTGCGTTGTGTAAAGTTTGCATTGTGTTGAATTGTGGTGAAGGGGGTTTTTCCTCAGAAGTCGGGTTTTAGTGAAAGAGGCTCTTAACGAAGACTGTTTGAACAATGTTGTGTTTCTGACTGTGTGTACACCGGTTTGGAGTTGGCCCAGTCCCGCTCCGACTGCTCAGAACAAAAACAAGAGCATTAATGGGATAACCCGGTTTGGAGGAACTTTTCTGGTCTGCACAGAGCCCCCTGACATCAGGACCATAGGTCACCTTTGGAATGAATTAGAGCGGACTGAGAGGCAGGCCATTTTGTCCAACGTCAGCGCCTGACCTCACAAATGCTCTCCTGGAAGAATGGTCAGATACTCCCATAAACACACTTGTAAACCTTACACGCACTTCCCAAGAGGAGTGTGTGTGAGGTGTAAAGTGTGGGTCAACACCATATAAAACCTTAAAATCAGATGTCAATAAAGATGATCTAAAGATGATCGTGAAAGGCCAGTAACCCAACACTTTTGGCAATATGATGTATCTTTGTCCAGAAACACACATTACTGTAGAATCGTGGGAAGTTATGTTGTTGAAACGAAAGGAACACTGAAGTTGAGTGTGTTAAAAACTCATCTTCATAAAACAAGAATTCACAAAATTAAAGATAAGTTCATATATGATCAAAAACGGTTATGTGTGTTTGGATTAAATATTGTAAATACTGTAATACTGGAAATTATTTTTCCTAAAGGTAATGACAAAAATAATTTTAGACCAATTCAAGCCTACTCGAAAATAAGAACAGACTTGTAATATTTAAAATAAAAACATCCGTTGCAACTTACATTAAAGTGCAAATAGTAGTTACTCTTGGCATAAATGAGGTTTTATTTGTTGGTAAATCACTAGTCAAAGTTGTACACTTCAACATTAAACAGACTAATCTACAAACACAAACTTTCAGGTTTAAGCTCCGTTCCTTTCAGTCATCGGTCTGCGTTTCCTCTCAAACCTGTCTCACTCCTCACTTTGAATGATCTCTAATAAGATCCACAGCCAGATGGTGTTTTCAGAAAACCTGAGGGGGGAAAAAACAACGAAAAATACCGGTGTGAAAACAGGCAGGTGTATGAACACCTGAGGTCTTACCGATGGTTTTTGTTTGCCTTGGAAAATAAATCTCGCTGCCAGAATGAATTAGTTGTTTGAGTGAGGCCTTCACCGAGTGAGCCAAATGGCTGAGTTATGATATTGATTTAAGTTTTTTTTTATTTTATTTTTTTGCTCCTTGTTTTGCAGACCAGGCAGTAATTTAGAGCACATCAGAAGTTAGAGATTCAGGAATGTTTGCCGTGACTCATCCGTCTACTGAATACGGTTGTAATTGTGTTGGTAACATAAATTGTTAATGTTATTTTTTC
Organism: Alfaro cultratus; assembly: GCA_903066825.1. Classification (NCBI taxonomy): domain Eukaryota; kingdom Metazoa; phylum Chordata; class Actinopteri; order Cyprinodontiformes; family Poeciliidae; genus Alfaro; species Alfaro cultratus. The sequence goes on from CAEFZX010028447.1 coordinate 86,301, forward strand.
TCCCCTTTCAGATTGGAACCCAAAATTCAAGCCTAATTAAAAGTTTTGTTTGTTTTTTTTATTCTATTGTTTTTTGTTTTTTTACCCTCATTCACAGTTGATTTCACTGATCAGGTGAAAGACTGAAGCCTGACTTTGGCTTAACAAAAGAAAGCTGTGCTGTTGTTTCACCTACGGTTATATATAAACCAGGAAAAATCCCCGAAGGAAATGCTCCTGAGCTACAGATCAGCTGGAATCTCCCCCGTTGTCTCTGAGCTCTTCTCCAATTAGATCAGTGCATCATGTCCTGGCATGGCCCATCACTCTGCACTGACAGCTCTGTGACTCTCAGAGACAATGTGAAATTTATCAGTGCAGTCAGTCCCAGCCAGCTTGTAGGTCCCCTGCGCGCTCCCCCCACCCCCCACACACCTTTAGCCATCATGAGATGGTGTCTGTCTGTCCCTGGTGGGTCACAGGGGAAACTGAATTCATCACCGGTTCCTTCTGCAGGTGTCTGATGCCTCACAGAGGAACGCGTGGCTCAGATAAATCTTCCAAAAAGTCACTCTGAGGACCGAAATCCCCCAGCCACGGGTTTGCCATGATGTTTCGCTGTGAAAGAAGCGGAGCAGGTTTACGCTCTAATTGTTCCTCGGTGAGACTAAATGTAGAGCTGCCTAATGTAACGACTCACTGCTAAAAAAAACAAAAGGTTTGCCACAAACAGCGAGACAGTGCAGCATCTCTTCAATGAAATAGGAGATAAATCAAGGAGAAATACAGAAAAAAAAAAAAAAAAACACTCATACGTTGGTGCAAAGTTGGTCCATTAATCATTATCAGCAGAGCCCCCCCAAAGGGTGCATGGGAGTTCACCCAACAGGTTTACATGTGTGTTCAAAACCTCAACTATCAAATCCGTTAGTCAACACCAATGGAGTCAAAAGAAGAATACGTTTTTTGATATTGGCAGAGATGATTTGGCTAGTTTGTGATGGCTGCACCTCACGTATTCAGCTCTGCTCTCCAAAACACAAATGCCTTTTCCTAACAACTGCGACATCATTTAAGGAAGAAATAAACAGGAAGAAATAATTGACCAATTTCCAAACTTTTTTGTGCCAAGTTTAGATCCAAAAAGAGATTTCTACTTCTAAAACTGATAGGAAAACCCCCACAAAACAAAACATCGGTGGTTAGTACTGTTGTAATTATACCACTAGTCAAAGTTGAGTGAACGTTGGCATGAGAGACGGGTTGTTGCAGGGTATGAAAATGTCACTGATAATTTTTTTAAAAAAACATTTAAAATAAGTTGGTCATGAAAGCAGTTGAGCATGCCGCACAGTCAGTGCTTTTGTGGTTTACGTTAAGAGTCTGGATGCTATTGTTGAGATTGCTAACACAGGAGGGCCTCCGGGGACGCCTGAAGGTACAAGGCGCCATGTAAACCCTGTCAAGTGACGACTGTACTGCAGCCGTATATACAGACAACATCCTGACGTGTTTCGATAACTAAAGCGAATCACTAACAGAAGCACAGAAAAATTGAAAGTCTGGTAATGAGGTGCAAAAGTGATATCCCTAACCTTTAAACACCTGAGCAAAGCAAGATGAAAATGCCACAGGAGAAGTTTTCAAAAGAGAACGATTGAGTTTCAGCTGAATCTAGACGTCGCAGCCAAAAAACACAGCCAGAGCCTCCAGACCAAATGAGTCACTGTGCCATGACGACCAGAGTCCTCTGTGTTCACGCAATCACAGTCAACAAAGTGGGGAAAAAAAGCCTTTTGCTTTAAGCACAGCCGATGTGTTTTTGGTGTGAGATTCATCTAGACAGAGTGAGACTTAGAAGAAAAGTTTTAGTCTGACTTCAGAGCAGCGACAGCTGAGGTTGCAATTCTGTCGCGCTGCTAATTTGGAGGCCAGAAGTTGAAGTTGGTTTGGAAAACCAATGATATGGATTTGGCTTATTGTGTAAGGAGAAGAAGGGTAAACCTAGATGCAGCAATGTTAACATCTCTGTAAAGTCTATTCTGTGTCCAGACTTTAAATTAATTCACATTGCTGTCTGGACACTTTGCTTAGGCACTAGTGGCACATTATTAAAAAAAAAGGAGTGCCATGAATGACATATTTTAAAATCAATTTCTGTTTTACGCTAATATAGTGAGACATCTCATTTACCTTCTGCCTTGTCCACTGCACTTCTTCTGCGTCAAACTAGAAGGAATTTCCAGACAAAACTGCATTTGTATTCTATTCTTTCAAATGGCAAAGATTTATATATATTTATCATGATAAGTTCACTTTCAGCTCCCAAAACCAAGCCAAAACAATGGCTGTCATTAAGGTACAGGTATATACTTGCTGTTTTTCCCATTTTCAGGCTAATATGTCTGTACAGTCAGTCAACCATATACTGTAAAAGAAAAACAAAATCCAGACTCCACCTATAAATGGCAAACGCTTTCATCTCTGAACGTCTGATAATCTTTTCGCAGCATTCGACATCGATGAAACACAAAAGATGAGCACTAAAACCTAATTGCATGAGTTCTCGTTTTGACTGCAAAAATAACACTTCCACCCTCGCCAAAGCGGTGAGTTTTTGAAAACCACTGCCTCACCAGCCAAAATCATATTTATATGTATGGTCATTAAATGTGAATATAGGACAGGCGCTGCAGTGGACTCCCTGTTGGGTCCCCTACATCTGTTGTGGAGGGGGCGATTCAGCTCTGCCATGGAAAATTGGACATTTAGGAGCCAGCTGGAGGAGCGGTCTGCTCTTCTGCTCCACTAGCACTCAGGTGCCCACTGGCCTGTTGCCACCACCAGCTAGAAGCTGCTGGACCAAAGCAGGCAGGCCGCCTCTGTGGACACGCTCTCTACTGCCTGTGTCCTCTGTCCAAAGATCCAACTCTGATGAGCTCAGAGTCGTAATAACTGAGACAAACAGTTTTTAGGCCAGGATCAGAAAAAAAATATAAATAAATCACATGATAGGAGAGTGTGTTGGAATATAAATGGGTCTCATTATGATAGTTTATTTAAGGGATAAGAAGCCAACTCCGGGATGATGAACTCATTGTCGGTGGGTGGGTGTGAACAAAGATCTTTGCTAACTTCGACAACCAAACAGAATAAAGTTTTTGATTTAAGCTCTTTGTAGCTTTGAGGCTGTGCTTAAAGTTAGCTTCTGGTGGTCAGAGTCAGAATATTTGCATAGAAAAAGCTGCTGAAATATTTCCTCATCCCAAATGCTGAGATATTAATGTTAGGACAAAGGCTGAGCAGTTTTAACTAAACATCAGGTTGAAAACTTTGACCCAATTTGTAGAAAAGAGACAAGAAGGAGCCTAATATTGTTCTTTACAGACCACCAATGTGAACTACAGCTTTATCATTTTATAAGAAATTATAAAATGATTCTGTTACATAATGCCAATGGGTTTTGTTATTAGTACTAGAGATTGAATTTGTTCACTTAAAGCAAAACTAGCCTCATTTATTCTAATAAGTTAGCTAGCTGAGGCTAAGCTAGGCTAACTTACACTTTCCCCAGACAGTTCAATCGAAAGTGTATACATTGTCTTAGACTAGGTACATTTTTCCATATGAAACTGTCAATAAAGTGTTAGCATTGTCTCCGCTCTCTAACAAGTGACTACAGCCTGAATAGTTCCCGTCAGTCAGAGAGGCTTTAAATGTTGCTACTCCTGCGTTGTGCAAACATGTCTGCTCATTTAACACAGTGCAGAGGAGAATTAGAACTGTAGCTGTGCCAGAAGCTGCCAGATGTGAGGTCAACAGCTGCTCGCTCCGAACAGGTTGCTGTTTTTCCCAGAGTCACGGCTCATTTTTTATGAGAAGGATTAATTCAGCATTTTGGGGAAAATGCTCATTAAGGCTTTAGGAGTCCAGGTTTAATCGGCACTGCGTGGAGACTCTGGCAACCAGAGAAAAAGCACTGCAAAGCACAAACACCATTACTGTGACTTGATACTTTCATATGCTGATTAAAATGTCATTGAAAATGTAAGATGTGTCAAAGTTGGTCTCCTTTCTTTGCTATGCTAAAGAATATGAAAATAAGCTATATTTATTGCTTGTTTTCATATTTAAATGTAATCTAGGTATGATTGAAAATGCATATAAATGTATATAAAAGTGTTTAGCACTTTTATGTAGGCCAGTTTTGCAGTGTCGTTTATTATGCCCTGAACCACGGTGTCAAACTCGAGGCCTGGGGGCCAAATCTGACCTGCCATTGCTTCTTATGTGGCCCTCTGATATCGTATCTTACCAGACAGCAACTATTATGTACAAGGCAAATAAGAGATAACTACCAGAAAATTTAAGAGGGGAATATAAATTTGAAATCTTATCCATGTAAACAACCAGGAAAAGTTTCTGTGTATCTATTTCTAGTGTATGAAACAGTCTAAATGAGGACCTCAAACAGAGCCAGACAGTTTAAGAATAATTTAGAAAAATATGTTGTTAGGAACATATAACAGATAAGCCTGCTTATCCCTAACTGAAATGGTGATAATAGAAAAGCAAAAGTATTTTTATTCAAAAATAAAAAAACCCAAACTATCAGACAGGTCATCTGCATCATGGTGCAGCAAACCAAACAGAATAATCATATTATGGTTTTCTTGAAGAAAAATTGGCAGATGCAAATTTGTGCGCAGCTATTCTCCAACATATTTACCGTATTTTCCGGACTATAAGTCGCAGTTTTTTTCATAGTTTGGCCGGGGGTGCGACTTCTACTCCGGAGCAACTTATGTTTGGAAATTTACACAATATTATATCATATCACATGTTATTTTCACACTAAACCGCAAGAGGGCGCTCTAGGCCTGTGTTATTCTACCTTCGGAGAGGTAGAAGAAGTTAGCCGAGTTGTTTAAAAACGACACAGGACGAAGATTTCATTGCGTTTAGTGATTTGGACACGGATGGTTTGATTAACTTGTTAGCATGTTATTTATGCTATAGTTATCTGAA
>CAEFZX010028448.1:0-50849 GCA_903066825.1 Alfaro cultratus
CTATCTATCTATATATATATATATATATATATATATACATACATACATACAGTATATATATATATATATATATATATATATATATATATATATGTGTATATATTAGACAGATGTGAACAAACTGTACTGAGACTGTGTGGTAGGTGTTGTTTCCTTAAATAGGTTGTCAAGAATCAAAGCAGCCTTTTGTTCTTTTTGCAAGCCTTTTTTTTCCCTTTTTCTGCTGTCAACCAGGAGTAGCGGGTTGCTACTTACACTGACTTTCTATCATACTGTTCTGGAATGTCAAGAGTATTACTTCAGTTTCAGCTCATCAGAGGGTCGACTCTATCCCCCGGTCTCACTGAATGGTTGTTGCTCTTCCTCTGCAGCTGATAATTGGATTTGAGTCTGGGATCGTGGTCCTGTGGGATTTGAAATCAAAGAAAGCAGACTATCGCTACACTTATGATGAGGTAGGCAAATCTCGCTGACTTATTTCTTCCCTTTTGAGTCTTTTCCTTTCATTGTCGATCAGCAGTAAACTTACCCCATTATCTCTTTTATAACCTTGAAACTGGATCAAATTTTCATGACCCGCCTGAACTGTGTTTTCTAACAGGTAAAGTGTTGGTTAAAAATGTGCATGTAAGATTTAATTTTAAATTTATCAGACCTGGGGCTTGCTTCTTCTTCTTTTTTTTTTTTTACAATACTATTGGAGCTGATTCTGTAGAAGCACCTTGGCTCTGTCGTCAATCAAAAAAGTACAGTCAGCAGGATGCCCCCGGTCTCTCTGCTGGAGTCCCATGGCTTTATTGACTTCAGTTCCATGTGACATTGATGAAAACTTAGGTGTGCATGCAAATTTTTACTGAGTGTTTGCTTTGCTTGGAGTTGTAAGAATAAGTGCAGACCATCAGTAAGTTTCAAAGCTCACATTTATTGACTAAAATGTCACACTGTGGCAGAAAATTGACAGGATCACCAGTCAGCAAATAGGAGGAAAACAGAGCAATGAATCAGTCTTATCAGGCTGTGTCTCTGCTGTGTTATGAAGACACTGGTATCAGTATCTGTGGACCAGTGGGATCTTTAGCATAGTAATATGCCACCTTTCAGCACAATTTACCTTCTCTTTCTTTTGTCATATGGGAATACATGTGATTATGAAAATGTAAATAAATATTGTTTATTTACTTATAAACAATATTTAAAATGTATTAAATGTTTTAATAAATATTAAAACATTTACCTTGTAAATAACAGATCTGTTAAATTGGTAAAATGTAAATGAAAACATTTAAGCAAATCAGAGGCAACTGAAAAGTACAAAAGGTGAACACTACCTGAATAACTTTTAATACCAATTGAAAGGTAATTAACAGGGATATTGGCACTGAGTTTAGTTACTGTTTGACTATTTGTGCTTAGATTAAATATAAATATAGAAGTGATGTCTCAGACAAAACTGTTTTTAAACTTCATGGACTGCACCTTTTTTTTCTTCTGCAAAATATAGTGTGCACCAAAATGTACTCATGTTTTTCTTGGTAATAAATAAAAGTCAGGTGCAGAGTTATTCATTCCTGCTTTTTGAAGATTCTTGGAAATATTCTCTACAATGAAAAAAAAAGTAGATATACATGCTTCAATGAATATATGTTAGTTAAAGGGTTATGGACCTTTAACTTAGATTCTAAATGCCTTTGTTTTTGTTGTATTCTAATATATAGATCCTCTGGAAAATATAATTGTTCTTATTTAGGACTAATAGACATGTTGGACACAAAGAACATCCAAACTTGCGTACATTCTGCTTGTTAATACTTCTACATCTGAAATCTGAATGTTGCATTGCAACAATTATTGTAAAACACACTTGTAGTTTTATTTGCTCCCTAGAATGTTCTTCATAATTTAAAATGTGTTGTTTTTAAAGTGAGTTTTTTTGCAAAATGACAAAAGCTGATGTTGCTTGAATGGATTTTAGAAGCAGGAGCCAAAAGTGAGTTCCCCCTAGTACCCATCCCCTCCTCTTCACTTTGCTAATTTGATTGACAGCAAAGTGCTGTTAATGCAGTCAAATTGACATCCAATTTTTATTAGCTTTTCAGTAAAGCCCATTGCCTACTTGGCACATCTGACAGGGGTTAAATGTGAAATTTAAAGCTTGTGGTAGTACTACGGCCAAAGTTTTGTTCTTTTTTTTTTTTTTTTTAGACCTCACAAGGTCATTGATTTATAGGCTATTACTATGCCTTTAAATGCCTTGTAAAGCCTCAAATGTCAGTGGCAATTTGTTGCCTTTAGTGATGTCATTGCTTCAGAAGCTTCTGAATGGTTGACTCATAACTAGAATGACAGTGGCGGCAGAATCATGTTGTTTAGGTTTTTTTATGCTCAGGGGACTTGTGCCATTTCATTAAAAAAGTGGCATTGCCAGAAAAAATTGTGAATGAATATTTAAGCAACGTCTCAAGACATGAGCCTGGAATTATGGCTTGGCCAAATGGACAATGAGCCTAAGAATACAGCTAAATTAGTTCTGAAGTTTCTGAAGTACAACAAATATGTGTTGAGGTAGCCATCACAAAGCACTGATCACAGATCTTGTGAGCTTGTGGGCATAACTGAAAAGGTTTGTCAACGTAACACTGTCTACAAACCTGACTCTGTTATACCAGGTCTGTCAGGAGAAATGGGCCACATTTTGGGAAAACAACTGTGAGAAGCTTATAGAAGCAGAGTCTCAACTTTTGACCTAAGTTATAAAGCTTAAAAGTCAATTCTACTAAGGAATTTAACTCTAAATTTATAGTGGGTAAATGTCAAAAGTATCTTGCTCATTACTCTGGCCTTAAGAATAGAGTAGAATCAAATTTAATTATTCTTTCTTGTGCCACAATGGGGAAATTAAGTTATACCAGCAGCAAATTAAATGGAAGAATGCACATTAACCCAAAGGTAAAAACAAAAAAATATATAAAAACAGAAAAATAAGGTTAAAGGTTATTAAGGGTAAATTTGTAACAAATGAAAAATAATATTGTACAACAATTAAAAATAACATTCTCAGATTAAAGTAAATTTACAAGTGAGAAAGATCATTTAGAACAAAGACATGAGAGATGTGCGTGTATGTTTATTAGCAAAAAAACAAATTCAATTAATGCCAGACAGTTAGGAAGACGGGTATGTTTTTATTATATATATACAGAGGCTATAAACATCTGGGTCCATATTATAAAAGAACCCTAAGACTAAATGTAGCTCCTAGTGATGTCAAATCATTAAAATTTCTGCAAAAAATTCTAATTTTCTTAGAATTTTACCTAAATAAGATAAGTTATTCACAAAGCACCTTAGGCTTTAAGAGAGGTCCTAATGTGACAAAATGTCTGGAGTAGAAAGGAGGATTTTTACTGAGCAAGGAAGACTGAAAAGGATAAATATTCCCCATATATTGGATAGAGCTCTGCCAACAGAAGCCACTGCTCCTGTCCTGTTTGGCTTTCACGTTTTTTACTTCCCCATTTTAAGTTAGTCGTTTCACCAGATCATACAAGTTTACACAAACAGGCGATCACAGAAATGTACTGACAGCTAAGCGTCCATGTTAATGTCAAATAGATGATATGGGGAAATTACCAGCATGGCAAGAAGCTGAGATAAATCAGAATGATAATGAGGATGTAAATAGAGTGTGATCAAACATGTTAATGCTGTGTGGCAACTCATTTCATTTTGCATAGTTTCATCATCATAACATACTTTTCTTAATCCAGTCAGTGATTGGTAATTTCTACCCACTGATTAATGGGTTATATTAGCTCTCAGCAGCTGGCTTAATCACTTTTAAGCTGGGATTCCTCTGCAGGATGTTTTAGGGGAAAACATGAGCACTTTGAGAATCCTTGGAAATACAGGTCCTGTTTTTAGTTTTATGTTTAGAAAAAAGTATGCACATTTCTGGTAGCAAATAATCAGAATTTTGCAGCTTCAGTTAACTCTCTGTAGGTGCAATGTATTCACACTATCTGGGGCACATTATCAACAAATGCCTATTCTTAAATGAATGTAATCAATATGGAGGATTAAAAAAAATGGGGTCAGTACATCCTTAAAGAATATCTGACTTGTAAAACATTTATATTTTTCTTTAGAGCAAGTTTTACAAATTGACAGTTGGGTTTAAAACTGTTAGTGATTTCAGCACTGGTATCAGATTCTCAGAAGCGACTTTAAAGAAAATAAGTGTCTAGCGCTCTGGACTTATGGAAAATAAGCTAAGAAATTAGGCAAGTGACTCAGACTGGAAAATGACCTGGAGCTTTTCTGTCAGTCCTGCGTAGATGTGTGCTCATAAAGTGGCCCTAGCATGAACTGAAACTTTGAAGAGGAGCTTGTGCTGATAAACGTAAATCTTATAAAACTAATGGGCATACACACAGTCAACAGGCACTTGCTTTTACACTGATCTCTGTGGTACTGTCGTGACCACCAGTTAGGGATAATCATATCATTTTTCTTTCTTGGCATGGCTCTGAGATACAGAGACTCACAAACACAAGCAGCACAGAGGATTATGTATTTTCAGTATGTTAGGAGCACATTCTGTTGCTTTCTGCGTCTGCTGTGCCCATCTCCCTTAGATAAACTAATGACCTCTCTCTGCTTCTGAGCATTACAGTCTCTAGAACTGAATCTTCCCAAAGGGGCTTATCTTCGTACTACCTCTAACTCTCCAGAGACCGGGCTTTTGCTTTCATAGGGTGGGAACTGGAGGAGTGAAAAGGAAGTGCTCCTCCTTTGCATTTCCTTAGATTTACTTGCACAGGAAGGATGAAAAGATGCTGAAACACTGACCTCTTTTTTTGCTTCTCATTAAAAATGTAGCCATCAGATTCCTAGTAGGCAAATAAATTCAGTTATTAGAAAACATCTGAAATTTTTGGAGCAATTAGGTCTGGAACCCTCCTCCAGATTGCCCATGTGCCACATCAGTAGGGTATTGTGGCTAAGATTGTAATGTGACTTCAATGTGACTCCGGTAATACTCTGATGGACACGGCTGATGCAACAGTTAGTTAAATTGACTTCACAACGAGGACATGGAGTTTAAATCCATTTTTATACAAGATGTTCAGGAAATTGCTAATAAAATTGGAATGCAAGATTTTCTTTAGATAAAAAAGGTTGAGGTTTTTTTAGCCCAAAACTTGAATGAGAGCTTTGTACTTTAGTAAAATACACATGAGATGGGGTTTACTGTGCTATAAAGGATTTTCTAACAGTAGAACTTAATAAATATGTGCACATCCAATCATTCAACAATTAATCTTTGGTGAGTTCATGACTAAGTGCAAACTCTTTCTCGTGAGGTGAAGAAGAGTGTAGTCATCTATTCATCTATCAAATCCCTTTCCAAACTACATTGTACACTTCTAGCAATATTCTCTTTTTGTTGTGTTTTCAATCCAACCCCAGTGTTTGCCCAGAAGCTTGCTGCCAAAAAATCAAAGTCGTTGACAAAAATGAACACGGAAGTTTCCCGTCTTATTGTTCTCAAAAAGGAGAGCAAGACAACATTCGAAGCAGCTCTGGATTTAGAGTTTTGAATAAGCTAATATTGAAGCTTGGTTATCATGGAAATTTTGAGTGAGAGACGGCATGAGTTCCTGGGTTTGAAAAGATGGCTACAAAAAAAGTAATGTAGGCTGATAAGTATAACATCTGCAAGTAGACAGAAGTGAAAGATTTTTTGTTTGTTTTTTTGCAGATGCTGTCATATATTTAAGAATTGTCAGCAAAATCTCGGAAGTTAACATGTCTTCTAAATAACCACATTTTTGCTGAAGTTCGAACAAAAAGCTGAACCACTAAAACTCTGGTTTTACAAGCTCTTAAAGAGCTGAGAGAGCACATCATCCACTATGTTTCTTTCAGTGATTTGTCTATTATTAGCTGCAGATCAGCACTATGGGTTTCCAGTAAGTGCCAGCCAGAAAGCATCTGTCACGCTGACCCTTCCTCCCTTGTCCCTTCTGACTCAACACCTCTTTGGACATCAATTGAAACTAGTAGTCCAAAATTGTAGCCAGAGCTTAATTCTCTGCCCCTCTAGCCTCTTTTGTTTGTCTCATGGTTAATGTTGCTCTCTGACAGAATGCAGGATTTTATTTTATTTTCCTGCCGTGCTCTTAATAGTCCTATTGTTCGAGCTCTCGCATTTATTCTGCTGTCAGCTCTACAAACAACCTACCATTTGCCGTGCATCTCTGAACTCATTTTCTTTTCTACATTTTGCAGATTGCAGTCACTTTCTCAGCGCTCTCATTTATTTATGTCTCAATAGTTATATAGAATTCTTAATATTTATATATTTATTTTAAGTTTTTTTTTTATATTTTCTTTGCTTCTGGCTATCAATGTCTTGCTGTTAACGCTAGTAAAGATGAAATTGTGACAGTGTTTCCATTTTCTAGAGTAAATGTAAAAGCCAAAAAGTTTTTCCTTTTTTTTTTTTTTTATAGAAGTGCTCAAACTTGTATTCAGGATTGTACACAACTTTTTAAAATTTACCCCCCGTTGCAGCCAAGTGTTGGGCAGCAGTTGGCTTGTGTCTGCTGTAGATGACACAAGCATCTACAGCTACGTATCTAGCTGTAGATACGTAGCTGTAGATGCTACGTATCGAATCTGTTGGGTGTCTGTGGAGGATTGAGAGTTGTGAAAATACATATTACATAAATTATAAACATTAAGGACAATATTGCACTTACAGCTGTAAATTATACACTTCTTAGTATTTTAATTCAATACTAAGGCGTAATCTGAGAAAGTTTATTATTATTCTGGAATATCATTGTCACCGAATAGCAGCAGTCCAATATCTCCTGACCGTATGTTAACTTAAAGCGTACCACGTTTTTATTGTGCTGCATTATTAATGTGTGCTTAAATGTACTACTTGGTATAACTGATTTAATTACAAAATTAACATGCTACTACCATTGTTAAAATGTTAAATAATGTTGAATAATAATTTAGTGCTATAAAATTGATTATTGTTTGTGTAGAGACACATTAAGACAGAGAAAGAGGAGAAGCAAGAGGAGAAGAGGAGACATGCAAAACTACCATAAAGCTGAATTTATTTAGATTTTTAACTAATTATTCAAACCTTCAAGCAGACCTTTGGTTCTGAACCTGAAAAGCCAATGTTAGTGAGTTAGTAACTTGTTTTATTTGTCTTAGAAAAGCGTGCTAATTCTTGCAGCTGTTTGCAGATGTTGATTTCGATACAGCATCGTCTGGAAACTTGCACACGCTGTTGATGTTTTGAAACAGTGTGTGCAAACTGGCGTAAACCTGCTGTGTCAGACTCTGGCACTGTTTGGTAGCTGTAATTGTTGCCATATCTGAGGAGCATCGAGTAGCACCACTGTGTTTTCCCCTTCACTCTTTTTAATTGTATCTCACCTTTTTAGGCCATAATACACAGCTGACTGATGACTTTCCACTAAACCTGCTGAGGAGAGTTTTAGTGACAATGTATTGTTCATTGAACCAGGAGAAGTTATTATAATTTCAAAACAAAAACAATCATGGGACGAAAGTAGTTTTGAAACCATTTATTTTTTTGCATTTGTGCTTTCAAAGCTGGAATGGCTTATTTGTGACCTTTTAAGTAAACTCTGGTTTCATAATCTTTTTTTTTCTGCTCCAAGATTAGTTATGAAGCCAGACAGATGACCATTCAAACTGTCTAGAACCAAGTGATGTCCATCAGTGTGCTGAATATTTCTGTTTTTAAAAACTCCATGCTTCTACATACAGCTAAGAATAACTTGATAATACCCACTTTTTAAATAAGTGACAAAAAAAAAAAACGTGATTTCATGTCATTGCTCTTACAAGTCATTTACCGGGGTAGACCATTTCTCTGTCATTGTAACAATATATTGCAAAGGGGTCAGTATTGCTGAGCTTTGTGTAAACGTTTGACCTTTTATCTGAAATCACAGTTGGGATTAAGTTTCTCTTTTGGTACAAATCTAATGATTAATCAGGATACAGCATCCCCAAAATCTAAGATGCATTTGTGTTTTAGGATGAATTTTATCTAAGCCTCTTTCCTCGCTGCAGTCATGAAATGTGATTGTGAATTATCTTTTTATTACAGAAAACATCTTACGGAGCTCAATGGGGATTGTTTTATTCAGCGCTTATATAACGATAGCAACTCAACAACAGACCCAAAGTGGATTTCCAAAGCAAAAATGAATTGCTCAGTGGGAATTGGTGTTGACATTTTGCCCTGAGTGCTTGTTTTTGTAGACTTTCTTGTCATAGATGAATATTTGCATGCACACAATTACCCAAGTATGTCTTGTGGACATAAATCTGTATTCAGCCACATTTTGGGGAGTTGCATAGTTTTTAAGGACAAAAGTCAAAAGTTAAATTATGTAAATATATTTTTTGGTGAGGAAGGTTTATTCAAGCCTAAACTTACGAAATGCTAAAAATCAGGAAGTTACTGAGAAATGAATGTTGGTACATCTAATGTTTTTGTCTGTTATCTACAGGTGCATCTTATTTAGCTTCTCATCAAAAAATGTATTTAAGCAATCCAATTTGAGTTTTATATTCACACATTAACTTTATATCTGTAAAAGTTAATGATTTTGACCAAAAGCGAATGAAAAACCAACATTCAGATTAATAAATAAATTACCATTCTAGAGATATGTGGAGCTGCTGTCTAGTTCATGACTTTTGGCTTTACGGGTCATTTAAAATAAATTTGATTAAACAGTAGATGTTAAAACCATGTAAGTGTATGTGACTAAGGAGACTTTGAAGTGAGTGGGATCTGATCCATATGAGCATGACTGAGTTTACTTGTAAAATGTGAATTCTGGCTAAGGTTACAGCAAGAAAAGATGCAACTTTGTTTTAGGAATTTTACTCCAAATCTGATTCATGGATCTGTTCAGGATTACTCTGGCACTGTCCTTCAGTCCTCCACTGCATTTATTACTTGGTTGAAGCTCCTTTTGCATCAACAAGTGCAGCAATGAGGTTTCGTATGGAGGTGATTAGCCTACAACAGACCAGGTTCCTTTGCCCTCGCCTCTTCTGCTTTATTGCGTTTGATGTCTCTTCTCTCCTTCTTGGCGATCCTCCAATCAAACACAGCAATACATTAAAATGGGTATTAGTGGTTATGTGTAAGCAAATGCCAAGTCCTGTTGGAAAATGAAATCGGTCTTTTTATAAAGCTTATTAACTATACATTTCATTGGCACCTTTAAAGGTCACCTTAAATTATGAGTCAAATTTTAAAGAAAATTTGCAAAATAATAAAACAAAAAAAAGCACCACCTCACAGTTACCATAAAACTACTGTGGCAATAATGATTCCCCCTTGTAAAAAGAGGGAAGTATGAAGTTCTGAAAAATTGCCTCCTAAACCGCTTTGCTGACCTGAAAAAAGATAGTGTATCTACAGCAGCACATCACATGGTTTTCTGTACCAGGCTCTGAGACTTCGTTAGCAACAAAATGCAAAATTTACTTTAATCCAAAGGACAGACTTTGGACAGCTGAGGAATAGTATGGTTCTTATTCTTCTTAGCCCAAAAACGATGCTTCTCATATTTTCCCTGGCTCCAGCCGTAGTCCTTGCCTTGGGAAACTCCATTCAGTTTCTAAATTGAGCTTTGCTCCACAAGCTTCTAAAGGATTTTACTTGTGAAACTTTTTCTACCTGAGTTTTTCCTTTAGCTAAGCTTTCCATTAACATGCTTGCATGCAGCACTCTGTAAAACATCCAGGTTTTGTGGCTTACCTTAACTGGTTATGGTGTCGGTAGATGTATGTATTGAAAATGCATTTTTATTGGTTTTATGTAATGTGCCTTTTTTTTTGTTCAAAAGCCTAAATTTTTTTGATTCTTTCATTATTGTAAGTAAAAATAAACAAAAAAAATTCTTGAAATATGTTAAGCTATGTATTCAATCCACATAATGTGTCTCTTCTTTTTATATTACTAAAGCCACCTTTTTGTTGAGATTCCAATTTGAGTGCTACCAGTATGTGATCATAATAAAAAAAATAAAAAAACAAAATGGATTCTTCAGAATCTTATTGTTTCTACCTGACTAACCTTTACAGTCTTGTGAGGGATAGAAAAGGTCTTTAAAAGTTAAAAAAAAGACTACAAAGTCATTCTCCTTTAAGTGCTTTCTCTTGGTCAGCCTATTGTACTCTGAAGTGATTGAACGAGACGTTTGTGTATGTGGTACTTTAGAGCTCCTATGGGTCTCAGCATGATACAATGCTGCCAGACGACACTCCAGCTAAGGCTGGGATATTGACGTCTGTGCCCTGCATCTGGTTTCTTTTTGGCAATATTAATTTGTGCTTATTAGCCTTGCTGTAAGTGCATGTGTCTGTGAGTGTGTGGTGCTATCCTGTGACTATAATGAGTGTTGACTGTATTCTCTCTTCCCTAAAGACCAATCTGTGGAAACGAGTCTAATGTGATAAATCATGAAATTAGTCTTTTTAATTGGTATTGTTTGATTTGATGAGTACCATGTGTTTTAATTACCCTGCTCATTTTCCAATTACTCGTAGTGGATTGCCGCCTATTGGGACTGTCAAAATGAACAGACTTTTAGAACTCTGAAGGTTTGTTGCTATCAGGAAACTATTGACGGTGTGAATGAAGGATCTTGGTAATGGAAATATGATTGATTTTTGTTAGGTCTTTCAGTTTGATGCCTTGTCTTTAAGAGTCGATCTCATTAAATGTATAATGTTTAACACTTGTTGTTTGATGAGTTGCTTTGTTATAGTTTGCAAATTTGAATTTAAAAGAAATTTACAAATAAGGTGAAATTAAATATCTTTAAAGTGCCCACCATTCCCATTGTCATCATGAAATAATGATTACAAAAAATACCAAAAAATAAAAATCAGCGCTGAATGTTTAAAGAAACAGGTGAATTAATCATGGATAACTTGGACTATTTCACAAGTGTGTAGTCCAGATATATTTTGCAAAATGGATATATTTTTCACACTTCATTCAGGACACCTACAGGACTACATCCATGCCATTTGGCGCAGCACTCTAGTGATTCATTTGTGGCGAATTAATGACAAACCCATCTCTCTTCCTTGGCTGCAGCTCACTGAACCCACCACTTTTACCACGCACAACAAATCTTCATACAAAGGAAGCAAGGAAATTCCATAAGCAAATATCACTAGGTATTAGATAACATGTTAAGGAATCATGTTTGAAAATAACTCTATGTGCTTTTTTTGGAACAATTAAACTCTTTCCTTGACTTAAAGGATATCCTATTGTGTAAATCTGTGTTTACTCCCTAACAACACTTAAGAAGAAATATGTTTAAAAAGAAGCTTTGGTATTCTGAGCTGTAAATCCATTTTCTGTGTTGAGCTAAGACTAATTCATTCAATTTATGAAGAGTGAATAGCATCTCCAGTAAAAGATAATAGCATTTATAGAATTAGAACATTTCTTAAGAGATTTAAACGGGGCCTGCCAAAGTGTACCTGTTGATTGGAACCCAGCATTTTGATGCCAAAAATTTGCATCAATGCTAAAGTAAGCTACAATCTGCTCAATAGCATGTGGAGAGCCACAAGCATGTTGAGTAACATGGACTTACTCCATTCAGCATGTTCAAATTAGTGTATAAAGCTCCACCTGTGTGACCACTAGATTATTGGTCATGTCTCTGATCAATGCCCTTTTCTCCTTATTACACACTTTGGTGGGGTGGCCATATATGGCAGCATCCTAGTGGTTGCTGCCATGTCCACAAAATTGAGATCTCTCAATTTTTGTGGACATTCCTTCTGCCAAAACGTCTTCTTTCTTGCCCAGATCTTTGCTTTGACACCATCCAGTCTCAGTGGTCAACACACAGTTCCTTTGACTTCATTGCTTTGTTTCTGCCCTCTTATGACCTCAGCCGTGAGACCTCCTGTAGATGAGTGTGTTTAATTCTGAATCATGTTGAGTTAACTGAATTTACTACTGTAGAATTCACTCATGTTAAAGAAAATGCTGCAGAGTTATTTTTTCTTCCTGATAATAGTTGTAAACATTTATGTAGCTGTTTTTATATGTTTAAATCTGTTATGGATGTGCAAACACTGGGTGGTTGTTATGGAAATTTTCAAAATAATAATATTCATTTTGGTTTGGAATAAGTGGAAAACGTGAGGGGGTTTGATATATATTTTTTTGTTTGTTTTCTCTGAATGGATATGTTCCTTTTCAAATTTAACACAGCAAAACTATATAAATGAAAAAGGACAAACACTAACCACTGGTGTGGTATGAACACAAGCATTTTTTATCAGTTGTTGTAGTTATTTTCTTAAAATTCAGAAAACTATGTAAGCTAGACACGCCACAACAGTTATGATTAATGATATAAGAGGAACTGAATTAAGATTCATTAACATGTACTTTTTTTAATGTGATAAGTAGTTTCAAGTTTTGAGTTTTTAAACTTGAAACACAGTCAAGGCTTAACTAGTAATCTTTTTACTGTCCCTATAAACCTCTTGCATGTAATAGTTCAAAAACCTGCTAATAATAAGCATCTCTTGTTTTACCATGATCAAGAAATGGCTCTTAAAATACTCTTCTGACTGTAGCATACCATAATAACAATTCAGAAATCAGGGCATTCTTTTTTTCTCACATCTACCATCTGTCTATGAACACACAGTCACAGGCTTTTAAACCACTTACAAGTAACGTGTACCGTATGGCTTCAGCACTGCAGCAAACGTGTGGCGTAAGGGACATGGTGGCACATGACGTTCTTATCCTGTTCAACCACTTTCCCCTGACCTCCCCCATTCTCTCTGCCTTTCTGTCTGTAATTTTGTAGGCTATCCACTCAGTTGCCTGGCATCATGAGGGAAAACAGTTCATTTGCAGTCACTCAGATGGAACTCTGACCATATGGAACATCAGAGGCCAAGGAAAACCCATACAGACAATCACACCGCATGGTAAGGGGATGAAGACTCACAAGCTGCGTCTTCATTCACAACATCACCCACCTTTTTAATATTTTGTTACTCACACATGCTCTGTGGCACTCTCCAGAAACCTGGAGTTAACTGGTTTAACAACTTGATGATCCATTCATCATAAGGAAATATGTATGTCTGTTTTAGTTTCTAATATTAGATGCAACTAGTGACAAATGCCAATTGGTATAATGTTCAAAATTTCAATATGAAATGAATATTTACCAATAATACATAACATACTGTATAATATGAGTTTATGGCAGCATGCCTTTCCCAAGATGTAGCCTTCTAAACATTATACAGATGTGCAGTGAAACTTTAAATATGTGACTCCTTTCATACACAAGACAATCCGTCCGTCCATCCATCCATTTATTTTCTTACACCCTTATCCTATTGGGATCAGGAGGGATGCTGATGCCTATCTCCAGCTGTCAACGGGCGAGAGGTGAGGTACACCCTGGACAGGTGGCCAGTCCATCGCAAGGCCAAGATAATTCAAAGAGCTTTAAAAACAGTTCATAGACAATTACTTCTGGACCTGAGTTTCAAAATGTTAGGAAGAGTTCAGGCTCTCGGGAGCCGTGCAGCAGTCTTCCCATGCCATGGATCACATGCAGTACAATCTAAACATTTGCTTTCAGAAAATTTGCTTTCGGAAGCCTCCATATTTAGAGCTTCCACTGTATTTGTTGTTACTCTCTGTCCGGAAAGGCCTGTGATGCCCTGTTGCTATTTGTAATATAAGCATAAATTAAATAATGTCTTGAGCAAAGGGTTATTTGCATTTCAATTCTGTTATAGAATCAACATATCATCCCTAAAAGTTGTATTTGTTTTTCCTGGAAGTTGACCTATTACAAAATGACCTTATTAGGGTCAATATGATAACATGTGCAGGAATTGTTATCCATTATCACAGCTGATCACAGATTCTTCCATATCCAGTTAGTCCTGTTTCTGCTCATTCTTCTATGTTGTGTGCTGCCTTTCATTTGTTATAAAACTTTTTGTACATTTTTTCACATTTTAGCTTAAACTAATTTCTTTGTTTATTTTCAAGCCTGTGATGGCAGGTCACATAATTATGTTTTGGTCATGAGAGACACTCTTATGTCATTTTCATTGATAATACAATTACCAGGTTAATACTGGGATATTAACCCGGTTACTTCATTACCAGGTCAATATTTGCAATGGAAAGAGAGAGTTGTAACATCATCGTAGTAGATGGACTGTTCATCCATTGTGTGCTGCACTCACTGCAGGCCCCCTGTTAAACAATAGATGTCATGTCAGAATAATGCTACTTCTTCCCAGCAAGAATGAAAGCAAATGAAAAGAAGCACAGGCAGTACATTCTTCATACACAACCTCACCACAGTTGGAGTGGCCAGCTTTTAATTAGGAGCCTAATTTTCTTAAAACAAAGCAGTATGTTCCCATGGGTGGACTCCCTGCTATATGTTACCTGGGGAACATGAATTGAAATGCCTAGGACATATTTAGCTGGCTCTTTTGTCCTCATCCACCCTATCCAATTCCCCTGTAAGTAAATTTTTGCTTTTCCATGCAGCCCTTTTGCTCCACAGATGTAGTTCATCAGCAGAATTTCCTGAAGCAAAAACAAAAAAGCCTTTGAGCTGTTTTCAGTCTTTCTTGTTGCAAACAACCCAAAAACTAAAAGAATTGCATTTACGAGGCAACCATTTTTAACAGAGTTTATATTTCATGATTTAGTTCTGATTGTTGCTGATTATAGTTTTTTACTTAATAATATGCAACAATTTTGTCTCCCTAAGTGGCATTTTCAGGTCTAGAACACTTTGGATGGATCAAGATAACATTTTCCCAAGTTGGAGAACTTTGTCCAGCTATTGCAGAAAGGATTGCTGATTGGCTCATTTTACCCTATGCAAAATGACAGTATTTATTTTCAAAGGGGAATATTATTTATCTTTATATCATAGAGAAGAATATCTCATTACTTTAAAATAATGCTAAATGGTATTGTCATGAAAAAAAAAGTAAAAAAAATACATATATATATATATATATATATATTTATTTTTTATTTTTTGTATTTTATTCTGTTATTTGGCTTCCACACATCTGAAAACCTTGATGGTCCTGATTACTTGTTGTTTAACTTCGGAAATGATGTACACAACTTATTCATAGAACTTGCTGCATTAAGATATTTTAAAATGTTTATAAAATATATCCTATTTTTCATACATATCTATTTATTTAATCTGTTTTGTCTAAAAAAAATAATACCCCTTTGATTAGAAATTGACAGTCATTGATTTTGTTCTTTTACTTTCTTTCAAAATCCAAGCTGTCCATTAAACATGCATCATGCGTTTTGTTAGATGTGTTCTCACTGAAAGCGTTCCTCCACGTATTTGCCTGCTCATGATTCCCTTGCAGTTCAATTAGAGGTTCTATTGTCAGCTCGGTTATAATCCGCCTCTGCTTGCTGTACCTCGTGCCTTAATACATGCACTCTATTGCTGCGGCTCTGTTTATGTCGTTCTACTCGTATGTTTCACTTCATACCTCTCTGCCTCCCTGCATCACATATTCACACAGAACACCTTGACAGTTTCTGGACCTCAAAAAAAGGGGCAGATTATGTGGGAGTGTCAACAAGTCGGAGAGCAAAAGAGTCTAGACGAGAACAAAGACGGTAATTAAACCAAAGGGAAAAAGTTAGACTTTTCAAGCTGTTTTTGTATGCAAGGAAATACAGAAAGGATTTCACCACACCGGCTTTTTAATTAGTTGTTTCCCTCACTGCTTCATACGTAATTACTTTGGTATTTAATGGGCAATTATGCAAATTCCTTTGACTGATTTAAGTAAGGCTTTCAAGTCCCTCCTTAATTGTCTTTTTTGATATCCGTTATTAAAAGTGTTCTTTATTTTAAACAGATTTGCTCTGTACACCCTGCAGGAGGGATCACCTTGAAACATCAGGAGTCA
Organism: Alfaro cultratus; assembly: GCA_903066825.1. Classification (NCBI taxonomy): domain Eukaryota; kingdom Metazoa; phylum Chordata; class Actinopteri; order Cyprinodontiformes; family Poeciliidae; genus Alfaro; species Alfaro cultratus. The sequence continues at coordinate 16,072 of CAEFZX010028448.1, forward strand.
TTATGTTCAATGTCTTATCATTATACAAAAATCTAAATACATTTGAATTTACTATACACTCGAAAACCCCTGAGGTTTAAATTGATTGTTTCGGCAGAACCATCAACAAACATCAGACCTCTGCACATATCCGTCGTTGTCTTCCTCTCCTCTGTTGTAGAAGTCTTCTGTTGCCATTACGACTGTTCAGCCCAGCGTTTTAAGTGTTGCTTCAGGGGGAAAATTAAATGACGAGGAACATGAAGAAAGGAGGAGAGGAGAAAGCAACGAACGGGCAAAGTAAAGTAACTTTTGCTTGTTCTATTTTAGGAAAACAGCCCAAGGATGGAAAGAAGCCAGAGCCGTGTAAACCCATTCTTAAAGTGGAATATAAAACAACGAGAAATGGGTAGGCTCCCTCTTACAAGAGTTTTTTTATTTTTTTTGCAAAAATAGTGTACACAGTTGACAAATAACACAGCAAGTTCCTTAACATGGGTTAAAAGCTACTAAGCTGAATTTGCCAGCTTAGTAAAGTTTTATAGAATAAAGTTTATGAAGAAATTATGTTTATCTTTAGCTAAACCAATTATGGTACACTCTAGCAGTGTGATTTTAATAATTTGTACCCAGTTTGTTAAATACGCAATGTTTAAAATACTTAAACCTCTATTTATCTATGTATTTATACTAGAGATAGAAGAGAAGTCTTTCCATCCTTTATTGTTGCAAACATAGAAAACGTGTAGCAGCTTTCTTTCAACCAGCTGAGCAGCAACGTGCCACAACAGGTGGGGTAAAGGCATAGCGGTTACTCTATGCTTGTTATAGAGTGAGAAACTAGTTGGTTCTGCAATTCGATTGGGATCTATTAATTTATTAAAAATGTTGGTACATCTTGATACCAGTCATCATGGTTAATATATACTCAAAACTGTTGCAATAGTTTGACGAAATATTGTGTTACTATTCTTCTTATATATCCAGGGACCCTTTCATTATCTTCTCTGGTGGTCTTTCCTACGACACTGTGGGACGGAGGCCATGTCTGACAGTTATGCATGGAAAGAGTATTGCTGTGCTGGAGATGGATTATCCTATCGTAGACTTTCTCACGCTATGTGAGACACCATATCCTAATGGTAAGTGTTTGTTTTGGTCAAAATTGGCACACTTTCGGCACATCTGCAAGCAGTATTTTCATGCTCCTTATGAATTCAAACACACACACATACTTCAGTCTTTTAATTATGTCAGATTGCCTGTAGCGTTGTGTTACTGCTTTTTGCAATAAATTTCCCAACGGAATGGATTCTACCTCTCTTTCATTATCTGAACAACAAAATATTACATTGCATTTTAATTTCATACCTTCGTACATAAAAGGCTTCCATCAGAATTAAATGATCTTCTTTCCAATGCTGGTGCGTCAACAGTTTAAGCAAGTCCAGCCTTCGCTGAACGACATGGGGTGCTGAATGTGTGTAATCCTGGGTGTAATCTCTGCTGGTATGTAATGTGCCACATGTACAGTTTGAGGGAGGATTAGTAGATTATGTAACAGTTCATTAAATCGCTGGGAACCTGATAGCACCATCCACTGCTTTTTATCTGGTTATGGTCACAACTGGGTTGCTGTTGCTGCACAACACATGTCTGCTGATAGTGTGTGATTGTGTGCACTTACATCCTCATTAAATTGCAGCATCTGTTTATACGGTACAACAATTGGCTTCAGAACATGCAGTATTCCTAAATGTAATAACACTGGATGGTGAAAATAAATGGCTTCCACAGTGCCATGCGTCATATTAGTTTATAGGCATTCAAAAGACATGTTTCTGCTGGCATGGCCCAATAGTCATTAACATAGTTTTTTTGTTGTTGTTGATGATCATGTGCCTCTCTGATCCTGTAAATATTCATTAATATTTTCCCTGCACAGCCAAACAGGTCAGCCTTAATACATTGCTCTATTAACCTTATTTAATGTGTTCTGGTGAGCACTCACCTAAAATATAAAAAAATTGTCATTTATTCCTGAATATATCTGACTCAAAACCTTCAGCCAGTCTTTAATCGGTTTATATTTTGCTCCTGTTGACATTATTTCTTCATGCAGAGCAATTTGCAGAAGCATGTACTTCTGTTTTGACTCATCGATCATTTTGTTGGTACCATAACTCATCGCACATCCAGATAAGAATTACAGAAAAAGTTAACTTTTAAATTGAAACACTTATATTGTCGGGGATGGCCTTCTGTTGTCTTCAAACTGATTTGCATAGCCTGTCTAACATTTTTCAAATTATGAACATGGACATTTTATAAACAACCTCACACGTTTTTAGTAATATTATGGATGAAATTTGCATATAATTCCAAATGAAGGGTACAAGGAGTTCAATAACAAAAAAATGTTTTTTGTTGGACTGCAGCCTAGATCAAGCCACTCAGCACATTCCTATTTTATACTTCATACTTGTCTGATTTACCTTTTTTTAATATAACAGGTACAACTTGAACTAATTCAATAACTAATTCAATTGACAATCATTGTCAATATGTTATACTTCAGAAAATATAGAAAACCAATATTCACTTTAAGTGGAAATGTTTGTAAAGCTACCTCAATTTCAGACATTCCAGTGTAACAAGCAGATGTATCTATGATGGAAATAAATCTACAATGCAATACTACTTAGATTTGTTGGTAACACTTTATTAGAAGTTTACCTGCATAAGACTGACATGACACTGTCTTAAACATGACATAACACCTGTCATGAACATGTAGGAGTCTGAATGAATGCTTACGACTGTTATCATGAAGTGTCATTTGGTGAATGACTTTTTTTAATGCAAAATTTACACTTTTAATGAACTTTTAATGCACCTTTGCATGTTCATGACAGGCGTTATGTCAGGTTTATGACAGTTTCATGTTAGTCTTATGGACACCCCTTCAAATAAAGTGTTACCAATTTATTATAAGGTGTAGAGAAAGCCTGGAGCTAAAAAGCTATTTAATGCTAAAAAGACGGTTTTGTGTTTTTATTCCTTTATAAAAATAAAAAAAGGAAAAAATAAACTTTTTCAAGTAGGCTCATAACTCTAGGCTCATTAAGCAGCTGTCAGCACGAAAGTTTAGTGATCGCTGTTGTCTTTAAAGATTAAATATTTGCATACATTCACTACAAAAACAAGCTTGAATGGGGTGCCGGTGTATTAACTACAATGTTGGGCCTGTGAATTGTTCATAGATTACATATTTTCATAAAAATCTTTAATCAAAATTTCTGAAACTCTTTTCAAGATGAGTTATCCAGATAAAACACAGACTGATTCAGTTCGAATTTTCTATGGAAATTTTTTCTTATGTGGTTTGTAGGAATCAGGGCAGTTCTCCCAAGAGTTTAATAAATGATTCTAACTGTTAACTTTTACAGATTTTCAGGAGCCTTATGCTGTGGTGGTCCTGTTAGAAAAAGATTTAGTGGTGATCGACCTTGCACAAAATGGGTAAGTCTTATTTTCTTAACTACATTATTTAAAGCTGCTTTAATCACTAAAGTTGTCCTGGGAGTACCTCTGTTTCCATTTATTGTTCTTTTTTCTTGTCATATTCCAAAATGTAATGTACGTAAAGCAAGCATTTACCACTTCTGTTAATATGGAAACACTTCATGCATAACAAGTTGTGTGATCAGTGTTTATTCCAACCTTGTTAACAGTTACCCCATATTCGAGAACCCATATCCTCTAACGATCCACGAGTCTCCTGTAACCTGCTGTGAGTACTTTGCCGACTGCCCTGTGGACCTGATTCCTGCACTTTACTCTGTTGGTTCTCGGCAAAAGCGACAGGGTTACAGCAAAAAGGTACCGTAAAGAACAGCTACCACATCTCATTGATAAAGGCCTCTTTCTTTGTTCAGTATCAAAGAGAAAAAGGAAAAAAATAACTGCAAAAGCCTCCTCAGAGAAGGAAAATAAATCACAGATCCTGTGAGCAACACATCTGCAGGAAATGCATTTTCATTCTCGGTATGATCAGTACACTTATATTGTACGAATCAGTAAAGCAGCATTTACAGTGATGTTAAGACACTTATCCCTTTTATATTTGCTTATACTTGCTATACTTTCTTTTTTTGTCACACTTTACTGTTTCAGATCATGAGACATATTTTATTAGGAGTCAAAGAAAACCTGAGTAAATACAAAAAATATTTTTAATTAAGGATTTGATATATTTAGAGAAAAATAATTGAACCAGAATGAACAGAATAATTTGTTTTATCAAGTTCTCCAATTACAATTTTTATACTGTGTTTAGTTATAATCAGCAAGTGTTGAAAAAATTGTATCTATTTACATCACTCAGTTAATATTTTAGATTCGTAGCAGTTTAGACTTTATTTCAAACCATGGAGTTATGAAATGTGCTGATTTTAATTTTTACCCTTTATACCTTACTGACTCATAAAATACTAATTATGTATGTAAATTATATAAAAAAAACACCCTCTAACCTTTATGCCATACTCCAAAAACAATAAAGTTGTTGGATAAAGGGCAGTTTTATGTAACTACAAATTGGACTCCAACAAAATCTCAACAATTTAATTAGAACTAAAGTAATATTAATTAATGTCGTCATGATGCAGGATATGCATAAATTTACTACTTCTCAGCAATTCTATTTTTCTTTCTGCGCACCTCCAGTCTTCTCTCATTCTCTTCTTCCTTTCTTATATCATACCAGACAGACCCCCCCTCCTGCTCTTTCAGCCATTATGTATGCTTATGTTCTTTTCCTTGTCGCCTTGTTCGGCTTTCTGTTGGAAATGTCAGAATGCACTGACCTGAACTGGCAGCCTAGCCTCTTCTTCATTTTTTTCTGCTGAAGAAAAGCTCCACTGAGCTGCAGGGGGGCCTTCTCATATGAAGATCACTATGAGTCATACTGGTGACCTTTGTATGTGTCGAAGGCTTGAGAGCCTGACCCCCCACTGACACACACACAATCTCTCACAGAGGTGTATAATGTGTTAGTGCAAGACACACTGAGAGAGATGCTGAAAGACTCTCTGCGTGTTACCATCTGTAAATTCACACATGGAGACGTTCATCATGACATCTCTATGCAGAAGTGGCGTGTACAGCGACAGCTGTTCATTGACATACCTGTTAACTAATGTGTGTGTCCTCTCTTCATGAAGGAGTGGCCTATTAGTGGTGGAAACTGGGGACAGGGCACACAGAGCTACTCCGAGATCATCATCACCGGGTAAGATGAAAAGCACTGCCACTGATGTGATGCTGCAATTATAGTCCACCTTAACTGCACTCTTTAGGTCAACTCAGTAAGAAAATGTTTTACATTTTCCTTCGAAGTGGTCTCCTAATTTAGAATTTTTTTTAATGCATTATAAGATTCAGCAGAAGCAGGTCACACTGCACAGGTGACACTAAGAACTTATCCTTTCTGTTCACCTCTATGACTGGCTGGATGAATGAATGAAAACCAATGAATCAAACTATAATAACATTTGTAAAATTGAAAGGTTCTTGGTCAGTATAAAGGAATGATAGTATGCAGTGAAAAGAAAAATAATATTAATATGCCATGAACCTTTTTCACATTTTCATCACATTTAATCTCATTGTACAAATGTACAGTGACAAACAATACATTCTTATTTTTATTCTTATTACAACCTTAAATCTCAAACAGGACAGAATTGTGGGGCAGAATGCTTTTTTTTATTACTTTTTTCCTTTATTTCATTCTAGCTTCTAAAGTATTGCCTCATATTCACAATGGGATTTTTGGTTGGTCTGGATTTGACCATTCTGACATACAGTGATCTAACCATTCCATTGTTGGTCTGGCTAGATGTTTAGTTGTCTTGTGGAAAGATGAGCCTCCCCGTGCTCGCTCTCTTTTGCAGCCTTTAACGGGTTTTGCTCAGGGACTACCCTGCATTTAGCTCCAACAGTAAGCTCAACTGCAAAAACCATCCATTTTCCTGTTTTACAAAAAGCAACCCTCACAACATAGGGCTGCCGGCATCATGTTTCAAAATAGGAAAAAAAATGCTTAGGATGATATGCCACATTATTTTTCCACCACACATGTTATTCTGTATGTAGGCCAAAAGGTTTGGTTTCAGCCTCATCTCACCAGATCACTTTCTTCCAGATTTTGGCTCTGTCTCCTATCAAATTTGTGGCAAACATCTAGCTAGAGTTTTTGTCATTGTCAGTATTGACTTTCTTCCTGTTATTCTTCCACAAAATGTCTTTTTTTTTCTTTCTTTAATTCCAGTCATGCTGATGGAACAGTGAAGTTCTGGGATGCCTCTGCAAGTACGTCACTCCCATTGTTAATCTGTGCATCCTGTTTTCTGTTTATTTTTAGAATATCGTTTTATTAAAATAAAACTTTTTCCAAACTTTGAGCCAAAGAGCTACATTTTGTCTCAAATGTACCAAAATTTTGTACATTTTGGTACATTTGAGCCCAAATGTATTGGTACATTAGATGTTGAGAGAACATCTAAGATATTCAATGTTAGAGATTATTTTTGGTTTGTTCTCACAGAATTGAATAAAGTGAATAAAGCCCTCGTTCAGTTCTGAGTCTTTATCTTTCTGACACTGTAACTTATATATTTTTTTTCTTGGTTCCTTTTCAGTAATGCTCCAGGTGCTCTATAAGCTAAAAACGGCTAAGGTTTTTGACAGGAACCGATCCAAGGAAGACAAGGGCAGCACTGAGGTGTCGGATGAAGATCCGTTTGCCATTCAGATTATGGCCTGGTGCCCTGAGAGCAGGATGCTCTGTGTGGCCGGGGTGTCAGCCAATGTTATCATCTACCGCTTCAGCAAGCTCGAAGTAACTACTGAGGTGGTGCAGGTGGGTTCCAGTTGTTGCCTTTATTTTAAATGTTGCTTTCTACTTTTCAAAAGGTCTGTTGCAGCAATGCAAGCACGCAAACACAACAGAGTTCCTACACAGTCTGGAAAAGAATTGGATTATCAGTTCCATTATTTCCATGTCTTCATTCTTTCTTTCCTTCTCCCACTTTTTGTTTTGTCAAGATCAATATTTAAATCCTTCTCATCATAGATATATTTGTCAGAAATTCATGCAGAACTTCAGTCTTCTATATTTGGAAATGCACATAAATGACAAAAAGGTCTGCAAAGTTGAGTCTTGAAAAGTTTCTTTTGAATAAAGAAAAAAGAAAACCTGTGTTCAGGAAAACAAGTTAATTGAAACAATCTCCATGTTTTCTTGTGATTTGCTTTCGACATTCAGTTCCTGTCCCGATTTAAGATGCTTAGACATATAAACAATACACACACACACTCAGAGGCAGTAAGGTTGCCATGCCGACAGACAGCAGTGAAGCAAGAAAAGCTAGACCAACGTTATAATCTTCTTTGATAGCAACCTAAGTGTTAATGGCAGTGCAGTGGGAGTCTGTGTTTAGCTGAATAAAAACAAATGCAGTTAATCTATTCTCTGTGCTGTTGCTGCACCTGGCTCTTTTCAATCACAGTGTGTGGGCAGTGCTGTGATGTGTCTCACTGATGCCCTCTTTTTTTTTAAGTTCAGAACTGTTTGTCATAAATATTTAAAACCCTCAAAAAGCATTCATGAATTTAAAGAGCCTGATAAAACTTACACACTCTTCCCCCACCTCACAAATGCTGCAGTGTGGAATCAGGGCTAGATATGAGGATATAGCTGGAAAAGAGTTTTGTTTTTTTTTTTGTTTTTTTTGCATAAGGCCAAACTTCTACACAACCTTGTAGGAGTGAAGAAGAGTGCACAGAGGGAGAGAATCTGAAGAAGGGCACTGATCACTCTAAACTCCCACATGTCAATGGGGCTAATGAGGCTGACAGAATGCCAAGGAGAAAAGCTTATCGGCATTGTGTTTGAGCTCAGGAGCTGCGTGTATCTTTGCGAAGGCGGAGGTTGCAAAGGGGTAGCCTGGAGGGGGGTTTAGAAGGAAGAAAGTATTTCAGTATTAGAGGACCTCTTTGACTTTCAGTCTGCCCACACACATGCAGACCCATCACTGACAAATCCATTTCATCAGAGGCGACTGTCTGAATGCATGCAGATGTCATTCACCATCACGTTAACCTGTTGTTTGAATAATTGTTGTTGCCATACAAAGCCGTGTGTGAATGTCTCCACATTTTGTCACATTTATACTTTGCTGCTGTTAATTTGAATTTCATATGAAAGTTCAACTCATAGTAGCCCTTAATTTTGCAGTTGAAGGAAAATGGCTGGGTTTTTTTTGTTTTTTTTTTATAAATTTGCAAATTAAATTGATAGTAGAAAAAATAAAACAAAAAAAAACTTCTGCTGACAAAAGTGGAAAATTACCTATAGCTATCAAATCTGTGCAGCATATAAACTGCATTTGCTGTAGAATGTATCAACCCCACTAAAATGAAATTCTGTTCCTATTTCTGCATTGGTATCCGGTCTTCCGAAGTGATTATGATGTAGAACCAACTTGAGCTGCAATTTTAGCTCTGGCAGATTCACAGTCTAAAGACTAAAATTGTTGCCAATTCTTCTTTGTAAAACAGCTCAAGCTCAGTCATTGTGGGTGGACAGAACCTGTAAACAACAGTTTTCAAACCTTGTCATAGATTTTCAATTGGATTTAGGTCTGAATTTTGACTGAGCCATTCTTACCCATCAATTTTTCACCACACCTAGCATTGCAGGCGCAGTCAGTTATGATGTCATCTGACTAGAGTATTTCCTTTATGTTTGCCTTTTCACACTCTAAGTCCTATTGTTTCTGGCAAATAATAGGATTTCTTATGGCTTCCTTTCTAGAATTGTTTACCTCATCCAGGGGCTTTATAAGGGGCAGATTTTTGGAGTGTATGACCAATAAATAGTCCCGTTGACAGATTCTCTCCCACCTGAGCTGTGGATCTCTGCAGCTCCTTCAGAGTTATGAAGGGCCTCTTGGCTGTTTCTCTGACTAAAGCTTTTCCTGCCCTGTTATTTTAGATGGGCATTCATGTTTTAGTAGCTTTAAAGATGTCCTTTGACCTGCCAGCCATGTTTATTGATCTAACAAAGGCCAATAAACGCATCTGCAGTTAAGTTAGCAATTTTATGAAGTCTTACTTTTATACAGAGATTAAATAGCACATAATTTTTGGGGGATCCAAGTATACGGAGCTCTGTTTATAATGTGTCAAAGTGAGAAAAGGCTGCTGTGCATGTATAATTTTGCAAGACACCATATAAATGTGGTATCTACAGTACCAGAAAACACTTTATATGTTAATCTGTAAATTTCAAAACCCCTATCATAAAAAAAAAAGAATGAAATTTGACAGGAAATAAAATTGAAAATGCATAGGAACCCTGAGATTTGCGAATATATTCTCATCTCTGCTGTTGTTTTGTGCACATCTGTGTGTGTTTGCAGTTACTAGAGGTGCGAATGCAGTACGAGCTGAACGAAACAGAGTCTCCAGATGGTGGAGGTGGCGAACAAACATCGGCACATCCCACCCCTGGTGCCTCCCCTCAGACAAGCGGCCCACCTTCACACCCGTCTACCAGCAGCAACAACTCTGACGGAGGCAACATACCCTGCCTTAAGTACGAGACAGACGTGCACAGAAAAGGGCTCATTTGAAAGAAGTAGGAGCACTTGCATACACACTAACACACACAAGTCTTGCTTTCAGCCTCCAGCACAGCTGCATAGAGTTATTCAGAGGCCTCAAGTGTTCTCAGCCACAAATCCCCATCTCCCCTCTCACACAGAGTTTCATCTGCTACACATATCCAGCTGCACCACTTGTACTTCTCTTGTTTTGTGCTCTTCTTTTGCTTTTTTCTCATTCCTTTTTTGTTTTTGTTTTTTTGTTTTGGTCTCTTCTACAGAGTGCGAAGTTCTCCTTTGAAGCAGTCTCCAGGCTACCAGGTGGATTTGGTGGTCCAGTCAGTGTGGGTGAGTGGAGAGCCTCCTCAGCAGATCACAAGTCTGGCGATGAATTCCTCCTACGGCCTGTAAGTGGATACACAGAGAGTTTGTAAGAACACTGGGAACTGTTTCATCTTTATCTAGAGGTTTTGTTAGATATTAGCAAACTTTCTATGTTATTATATTGCCTGATAAAATTAGTCGTATTTTTTTGTTCCTTTTCAACCTCAAACCTTAGTCTTATTTTACAGGCATTTCATGTGATTGACCAACATAAAGTTGTGAACAACTGAAATGTACTGTATATGGAAAATGATACATAGTTTCTAGCAATGTCTATATGTTTAAGTGTACTGTGCATTTTAATCCAGCTATTCTGAGTCGATACTGTTGGATAACTTTGTTTCTAATCTATGCGTTTTTATCCTTGTTTCTTAAATTTCTTGCCCTTGTGCTTCTTCCACTGCCTCCATCTTTACTTCAACTGCTCCCTAGATTGGTGTTTGGCAACAGTAACGGCCTGGCAGTGGTGGACTACATCCAGAAAACGGTAGTTCTCAATCTGGGCACGGTGGAGCTTTACGGATCCAATGATCCCTACCAGAGACAGCCTCGGTCGCCAAGAAAAACGCGGCAGCCTTCGGGAGGTAAAGGACAAAGAAGACATGTGAAAGATGAAAAGTTTGTAAAAAATTCTGCAACCAGCCTAAATCAAGATTTTAGAGTTCTAAACACAGGTTGTTGTTTTTTTTTTTCCATGAGACTCTAATTGACTTGCACCACATGTAGAAATAGAACATTGCTCAAAAAATAAAGGGACACATACTGTAGATAACACAATCTTTAAGTAAAATCAAGCTGTCCAGTCAGAAAGCAGCACTCGATGTGAAACAAGTTCACCGCTGTTGTGTAAATGGAACAGACAACAGGTGGAAGTGAGAGGCAATTAGCAAGACAAAAGGAGTAGTTGTCAGGCTGTCTCATTCTTTCTGGCTGACATCTTGGTCATGTTTGCATGTTAGTGCACTCTTAGTGGTAACATGCAATGAGGTCTACAACCCACAGTCAACAATCCACATCAAAGTGATGTGCTATAAAGCTTTGCAGTGTCTGTCAGTACAGTGTCCTAAGCATGCCAGAGGTACAGGGAGACAGGCCAGTGGACCAGGAAAGGGAGTCATAGGAGGGCAACATCCCAGCAGCAGGACAGTTTCCTTTGTGCAACTAGGAGCAGGAGGAGCCCTGCCAGGGCCCTGCAAAATGGTCTCCAGCAGACCACTTATGTGCATGTTTTGCTTAAACTGTCAGAAACAGACTCCATAAGGGTGGCATGAGAGCCCGACGTCCACAAGGGGAGTCCTTGATTACAAGCCATTACCGAGCAGAGCGATTGGCATTTGCTAAAGAACACCAATATTGGCAGATTCACCACTGACACACTGTTTTCTTGAGAGCAGGTTCACGCTGAGCACGTGACAGACGTGACAGAGTCCGGAGACGCCATGGAGAATGTTATTCTGCCTGCAACATCCTCCAGCATGACCAGTTTGGCAGTGGGTCAGTAATGGTGTGGGGAGGCATTTCTTTGGAGGGCTTCACAGTCCTCCATGTGCTAGCCAGACATGCCCGGACTACCATAAGGTACCAGGAGAAGATTCTTGTATTCATTGTGAGGCCGTATGCTGGTGCCGTGGGCCCTCAGTTCCTGAAAATGCCAGGCCTCATGTGGCTGACGTTTTTCAGCAGTCCCTGTAAGTTGAAAGTATTGATGCTATGGTCTGCCCTGTACATTCCTCAGATCTGAATCAAATGGAGCACATCTTTTTTTCATTCCATCCACCAACACCACATTGCAGCACAGACTGCACAGGACCTGACTGATGCTTTAATCCAGATCAGGGAGGAGATCCCCCAAGGAAACATCTGTCACTTCATCAGGAACATGCCCATGAATTATAGGAAAGTCCTATAAGCACATGAAGGTCACACACAGCCCAATCCTGACACATTTTGAGGAATTTCCACTGAAGTTGGATCGGCCTGATTTAACTTCAGGCTGATCCCAGATCACCATGGGATAATGATTTTATTTCACATTGATCAGTTTTGTTATTCCAAATGCATGTTCAAAGTATAATGCAATAGAGATTTTCAATATTCTGCTCATTTGAATCTATGATGATATTTTAGTGTCCCCTTTATTTTTTGAGAACTGTATGAAGGGTGTACCTGAAGCTTAAACAAAATTATGCATAAAAACATAACTGAAACCAAAAGCTAAACAAAATATGAGGCAGACTAATGGTCTTTTTTAAATAAATGTCATGATAAAAATTATAGATCAAGTTAAAAATTATAATGCAATGACAAATTGACTATTAAAGCAAATATTGAACAAACTCACACTGTAATAAAAGAATAAATCTAAGCATGTAGAAATATTATTCTGTTCTTTTCAGCCTTTCACCGGTGGCTATATTAATACACAAAATCCCAAAGGAAATAAATTCAAATTTTATTTTCTTTTTCTCAGATGACAGGTTTAGCTTGTCATTAAGCATGATGACTTGTTATTGCCTCGAAAGCTTCACCACTGGTGCTTAGTCCCTGATCTAATCTGTAAACTTATCTAAATATGAGACGCACATACACTGCATCCACGGTGGCTTGCTAAAATATTCATTCCCAATAATTCTTTTCACATAATTTCAAGTTACAGCCACAAATTTTATATAGTAGAGATACTTAGGACTGTGGAGTGGGAAGGTTTGTCATTTGATGTGTACTTATACCAGTTTTATACATCAAGACTAAAATATATGCCCATTCCTGACACAGAAATATCTTTTGATCAAACCACTGAATTTTTTGTTTGTATGTTTGGGATTGTTATCCTGCTAAACGGTGACATTTGCAGCCACAAAGAGGTTTTCATACACTACTGCAGTGTTTGTAGCTGCAATACTCTACCCCATGATGCTGCAAATGTAATATTTCACATTGTATATAGAGTGAAGTTCAGAGTTTGGTTTCTTCATACAGCATTTTGGTTATAAGCAAATTAGTTATCAGCAAACACTTTTTTTCTTCTTGCAACTCTTCCACAAAGGTCGGATTTGTTAAGTGCAAGACAAATAGTTGTTCTGTCAACAAATTCTTCATGTAAGCTGCGAGTCTCTTCAGCTCCTCTAGAGTTACCATGGCCCTCTTGCCTGCTTCTCTGATTAATGCTCTCTTTGCCGAACCTGTAGTTATACGCAGACAGGCATGTCTTGGTAGACCTGCCATTCTCTTTCTATTTTCAGCTGATGGATTGAATGGTGCCCAGAGTTCTGTACAAAGTTTGAGATATTGTTTCATTACCTAACCCTGCTTTAAGCCGCTCTGCGGCTGCATCCCTGACCTGCCTGCTGTGTCTGCTGGTCTTTTTTTATTCTGCTTTTTTACTAATATTCTCTAACAACCCCCTGAGGTCTTCAGGGAATTGTTGTATTAACATTGGCATTAAGTTATAATTAAGAGGACAGTATTAATTAAAATAGTTTTTTTTTTCTTTTTTTTTTCATCTTTGAGGCTGCAGTGTATTTTTTAGTTAAAGGTATTAGAGTAACAGAGGGTCACTAAATGAATAGCACATCTTTTAGATTTTTATTTGATAGAAATTAAAACCATTCAATGTATCATTTTCTGGCTGTAACATGACAAAACAAGAAAAGGGGCAAGTGTTATGAACACTTTTGCAAGGCCAGGTAAATTGATGCTATCCAACTCTAGTGTGCTAGGCTTATACATGACAAAGCATTTTAACACAGTGCTCACATCTCGACCTTTTCCATTTTTGTTTATGGTGTCCACATTTCTGCTTCTGTACCTTTTGATTGCATGTTTTTACTCTCCCTGAGCTCCAAAGTATCTGCAACACATAACTGGATTCAGAGTCGACACTGCCATCATGTGCTGAACACCAGCAGTGCAGATACATTGCCTACTAGAAACCCAATTCCCATTTGTCTTATTAGCAAGTTTGCAAGGAATGCACACATGCTGAGTGATGACCTTATGATAATTATTCATCATCAATTGCTTTTAAAAACAACTATTGAAAAATGGAAATATTAAATTTATTCATCTTCATTTTCACAATGTTGCAAAAATGTGCTGTATAAATACATCTGGTGTCACTATGGGCACCAGGCTGGTTCATGTCGGGGCTTGGCGAGCTTGAGCTGTAATCAGACGTCCAGCTGTGTTTGTGTGCCAAAAGGGAGTGCGGTCAGACTAGCTTTCAGCCTCATAGGACAATGTCACACATGCGCATGACTGCACAAGGAGACATGTATGTGGCAAAAAGAGAAATAAGCATTCAAACTGAATGGAAACAACTCCATTCTTTTCAAAGCAGAAAACTACCAATCTATTTGTATGTTTTGCTTATTTTTATAGCATTTTTTGAGCTGACATTTATTGTTTACATTTTCAAAATAAAGATTTCATTCATTCATATAATTTAATGCCTATTTGTGTTTTATCTGCTCTGCTGTAGGCTTGTGTGACATTAACGAGTGTTCAGCCACATCAGAGGACCGCTGCAAGTCTCCAACTTCAGGTAACATGTCCTTCAGTGTGCCTGTTGAAACAGGTTTGTCCAAACACTATAAGTCCAAATTATGCGTTATAGCTTTTATACAATGTAGACAGAGGCTACAGTTATTAAACATCAGTCTTTTTGCTGTTTTTCAGAAAATAATATTCTTAATTGTTGCTTATTAAAGCAGAACTTTATGGTGCACATTTTTGTTAAACCACATCATTGCTTTACTGTCAGCTTCACTCATCCTCAGCACAATTTTTTTTAGTCCATACAATATATTCCCATTTCCACACATATTCATTAATCTCTTCTCAGAGTCCAATAGACAAAATTCAAATTTATTTAATAGATTTCCATATTTTGTGGAAAATTTAAATCTTTGCAGCATATATGAGCTTAGTGTGACTGCTGATTGTTGAAAGGGAATGCAGCTTTACATTTAACAATGTGTAAGAGTAACCTATTAATTTGCATTATTTGTTTCAGTTAGAGAAATATAATTTTTGTATTTTCAGTACCTGCGTAACGGCATAATTATGGAAAAATAATAATAAAAGTGCTGTGATGCATTTAATTTGTTTCCAAGAATATCCAAATTAATTCTCAACTTAGATTTTATGTCAATATCCTTCAGTTTTGTCTGGGTCCTCCAAATGCATAAGCAGTTTTTATAAGCGGTAACAAAATACAGATTTCTGGTTTGCAGAGATGCTCCTGTTTGCATTCATATAATCTACATTGCTGGTATCCTTGGAAAACAAAATGGCCCAGTTTCATCTCATTATGCAACTTGGCATAATGAAAAACTTGGCATCTGTGCGATAACATGATGAAATTTAAAGGTCAGATACAAATCACGTCTCTACGTCTGCCTGCTGTCTCCAGGTGTGATTGTAGTTCCAACCCCCATGTCTGGTGCCATCAGACCCCACAGTACGATACATCGGTCTGCTATGCATAATTTATGGTGAAGAGAGAGATAAGGGGCTTTCCAGCATAAGTTATATGTTTAAATAGTCATTTGGTCTAAGCCCAAGTTTTTTTTTTTGTTTTTTTCAGAAATGTATCAGGGTTTTCTGGTGGGGTAAAAACATGGATTGCTTTTTTTAATCACAGTTATCCTCTAAATTGTTCAAAAAGAATAAAAAATTACATAAGCACACAACGTAAAGAAATAAAAACTTTATGTATATGTTTCTTTTGTTTGTTTTTCACTTCTTCACAAGCCCATATAAAAAGCTGAAATTAAAGCTGCAGTTGGTCATTTATATTAAAATATTTTTTTTTTTTTTTTGCATATTTGCTATAACTGTTACTGTGTCCTGACCACAGAATATGAGATGTATAACTTGTGAACAAATCAATCTTCTCTGGCTGTAATACCACAGGGGGGAGGCAGAGGAACTCATTTTATTGTACAGACTGTCTTTGTCATATTATACTTGACATAATGACAGTTTTAACAAATACATTAAAAAAATATTCTTTATAAAAGATACTGCAACTTTAAGCTGATATTCTGAAGAACTATTGAGTTAAAAAAGACAATTTGCCCATTAGACCTAAACTGACTCAAGAAGTTGTTTCTAACTGTACATTTACTGTACTTTACTCCCCCTCCCCTTATCCCAAAAGTGTTGATGTCACACAGCAATCTTCAACAGTTCTACAATGGAGGTGGTAGAGGAGGTAAGACTGGCCCAAAGTTTCCATAAGAGGCTCTGTTGGCAGGACAAATATGGTCCCAATTTGGTACCTCTGTTTTTGTTTTCTTTTGTTTTTCTTTGTTGTGAATACACTTTCTCTGTCCTTGGTGTCTATAGTCAGCAAATACTACTTGGAATAAATAATTTAAGTGAAGGAAACAAAAAACAAACAAACAAAAAAGACATTTCAAAGTATGTCAAGGTTACCTTCTGTTCCACTACCTTTTAGTTCTGTATGCATTTCAATATAAGTGGATGGCTTAATTTGTTTTTATACGACAAATTCTTTTTTATATATTTGAATGCAAAAAATACATAACACTGAGAAAACTGAAAGTTCTTGGAGCAGAGGATGACCTAGAATGACGATGACATTGCAACTGCTTTGAGACAACTTAGTTGTATGATACACATCTTGCATGCTACTTGTATGTAGCACATGTGTCAGACTGTAAGTGTGTTTGCGTTTGCCGTCTGTCCTGATATGATTGTTTATAATATGGTATGAAACCCCAGAGCCCATCATTGTTCCAACTTTGTATTCATTTATCTTCAGTGTTTTGGTCAATGGTAAAAATAAAGTCTGCAAAAGCTGTAGTGTCACATTTGAGATGTCCCTAAACCTTATATTGAAGAATAGACCAATAGATCAATTCATTACCTAACTAAAATTTAACAACTGAGTGTTTCAATCCAAGTTTTCTTCGTGTTGCAGTGATGTTTGAATTAAGAGGGACTGGATTGACTGACATACCTCTGTGTCTGTGTGTGTGATGTGACCTGCTCTGCTCTCAGACATTTCCAGAAAACGGTCAGCGTGGGAGGGATATGTCCAGAGCACAACTAATACAGGACTTATAAAATATTTGACATTTAAGCCAAAGTGCTAAGTTTTTAGGAAAGAATAAAAACTTTGTAAGTTTTATGTACACTGGATTGACTGGAACTGCGTTAAAATATTTTGCGAGAATAATAATAGACACCTTTTGTCAAAACGCATAGGAAACACTGTAATTTTAGTCCAGCAATTTGCTCCACTGGAAACATTGTCACCAGGAGCTACACGTGAGTTTATAGAAGATTGCAGCTATATCATGTCAGACTTATATTTTTGTGTTAGCTGAAGCTAAAACTTCTTTCTGTGTTAGATTTACAAACTAACAGACTGAAAGCTTTTCTGGATTGTGTTGGTGGTGTTGCATGGCCGTTCTTCGTCTTCTGGTTAATCCTGATAAGAAACCAGTCTCTGTCATGCAAACTAGTTATGTGGCTCCATGCAGTTTTCCTTCAAGGGACAAGCGTTCTTCAGCCACACGAGATTGAGCAATGACAGGTCTGTACATCGCCTGTTGATATTACAGAGTGGATTGGTAAGTGAGTTACTTGTACAAGCCATGAATGAATCCTGGCATGGGACTGAGAAGACCACTTGACTACCTAAAAGTTAAAGTTATAGGTGAACCTGCAGATAGAACACTGACAGGGTAAAACTGGGTTTAAACCATCATGCCCCACCGGTACTGACTTGGGAACTGCAATCAGGTCTATGAGGGGTAATGTTGGCTGCCTTCATGATGCGAGACCTCCACTGTCCCTGTTGTCCGACTCCTTGTTTAATCTAGACCCTCACCACTGAGTAAGCATTCCTCTTGTGTCCTTTATGACTTCCACTCCTAAGAGTCCCACCAGCTTTCCTGCGCTTGCACTATTGGTGCACAACCCCCAAGTACTGGTAATTCACAATTCGGCAGCACAACTTAGAACTCCTGCAGAGCTGTGCTTCTGTTTGTTACCAAACTCTAAAGCAGAATAAGTGTTTGTCTTACTTATATTGCAGGTGTTATCAAAACGTCATAGATGTCTTACCATCAGTTTAAAGCTGCAATGTAGAAACTCTGTTCCTGTCAAGAAAAATTTATACTAGAACAATCAAATTTTGTGACTGAGTTGAGTGATGTACAATCTTGATAATAATTGGACCATACAATACGGATGAAATTTAGAAAGGGTTTTATTTTCTTTTAGCATATGCATGAAAAACATGTTGACATGTTAATGTTGTATGTAGTTCAGATTGTGCAAATACTTATGTACATGCCTCTGAACTGTAACTAGGAAAAAATCTTCTGGTCACTACATCTCTAGGTAAAATGCATACAATATATGCCATTTTCCATTAATTATAAATAAAAAAAATTAATGAACTTAGTGACTTCACCTGATCACATTGTTTCAGAAGTATGGTGCGCCTTAAAATTCTATACAAATAGGCATAAATGAAATTATGCTTTATGATTCAGCATGGTAGCTCTAAAAGTGAAAGAATTAATTTTGTTTCTTTTATTTATAAAAGATCTTAAACATACACACATGCAACCTCATTTGTTCTTAGGGTAGGGGTGTAGATTTCACTTTTGTTTTTTTGGAATAGAGTCTGGTCATTTATTAAAGCACTAATGTTAACTACTGTCACATCTAAGCTTCATAACAATATGTAGAGAATGTTATATCTTAGTGACTGAGTGGTAAAACTGTTTTTGTACATATTTTTCCTTCTTCTTTCTACTGCAGAGAGTAAAACAACCTCTAGCCTTTACTTACTGTCATTTGTTTTTCACTAACACAAAACGTTATGTTAAAAAATATTTAAATAGCTGTAAACCCACTTCAGTCAACTTGAATCATTTTTTTTCCCGCTGTCACTGTCTTCTTCCATTTCTGATGTTCTTTATTATTACTTCCTGGTTCTTGCTGCATGCTTCTTTGGCATGACAGTCCTGAATGGCCCTTGCAGTTTTGGTCTGTCTCACCAGTCTTCTCTTTAGGTATTTGTACAACTAGAGGTCCCCTGTTTTTGTGTTCTGTCACAGCATGCCTTCGAGATATCGGAGTTGCCTCTATGTTTTAACGTAGAACTTTTGTATGTAAAGCATTTTGGCTCCTCTTGTCAGTAAACCAATTCCCTGGAACATGTCGCAGCTTTTCTTTTTTTCTTTAGGTGTGTCTCAGCATTGTGCACAATTCTTGTCCAGTGCTGGGTACCTGGCTTTGCATGGCACCGTGTCATAGCTTAGATGTGTGTTTGTAAAGAGGGATGTTCTCTTTTTTCCAGCAAAGATGTCACGGAAATTAAGCTTACCTACTGAGCTAAAGCCAGACTTGGGTAAGCCTTGACTTCGTGTCTCCAGACATAATTTCTTAATATGATTTGCAGTATGATTTTATTGCTCTGACTGGACTCGGCCACATTCCATCAGTCCAGTGGAGTATATTTCTCTGCTTTTCAGTCTCAAAATTGGCAAGCTGTGCAGATGTTCTCCTGAGTTTGCATGTGTCAAAAGTAGCACTGATCTGGCCGTAATTAAAATGTATTGAGCAGAACCAAATTGTTGGATTATTTTTTGTTTTCTTGGGGGTTTTTTTAACTATATATGGGTTTTCATAAAAGGTCAGTGGTGCTAACTGCTCACCCCTTCTCACTGCAGAGCTTTTTGTAATTTTTGCAGCTTTCTTTTTCTTCTGTGTTATTTGTGTATTTTCTTTTCTCTGTGTGATTGTTTCTTTTAACATTAAAATGGTTTTCAGTTGGTAAAATGGAAATGTTTTCTTCCAGGGACATTCAGCTGTTAGATTGTCATGTTCAACACATCTTTTAGTTTCAGATCACTAGTTAACTTAAATAATTAAACTTCTAATTGGATATAAAATATCTTTGTGCCTGATATGCAAAAGGAAAGAATATAAGACAGCAAAATGTTTCTGAAAATTTTAAGTAAAAATAATATTTTCCCAATCTAAAGCGTATATGAGAAGCTTTTCAGTTAAGAATTTAAACATCAACATTACCAATAAATATCTGCTTTTTCACTCATGTATCATTTTATTGTGCGTATCCTTTGAACTTTGTCCACTATTTGCTCCATTACAAATTAAATGTATTTCGTTAGGATTCCATGCGAATCTTCACATAATTGTAAAGTTGAAGATAAAAGCTATTTTAACAATTTGCTTTTTTTATTTGTTTTCCACTAAATTCAAAATTTGTGACTCTGCTTCACTCATACTTTTGTATAAAACATTAATGAACATATGGAACACACCAAACAAAGATAAAGCTGAGATGAAGTGTAAATCATGGTTAAACACAGCCACTGCTCCAGTGGACTTGTTTGTTATAATAGCCCTTGCAACACTCAGATAAATTTACACTACAATTGTAAAAAATTTTTAAAAACATTTTTGAAAACCACATATCATTTTCCTGCATTTTACAGTAATACTTTGTGTCAGTCTGTCACATTAAATCCCTATAAATAAGTTGAGTTTGGGTTTGCGATGTAACAAAATGTGGAAAACGTTCAAGGAAAATAAGTACTTTTGCAAGGCAATGTACAGATTAAGTTGATATTGTTGCGTTGCAGGTGCTTTACCTCTCTCTGTTTTCTCCGTACTGTCCTCCTGTCCGTGTGCCCACCGCGGGGTGCCAACCCGTTAGACCTCCGGGACAACTCTTTCAGCCGCTCCCGCTCCTCCAGCGTCACCAGCATCGACAAGGAAGCCCGAGAGGCCATCAACTCCTTCCACTTCTGTGAGACTTTTGCCCGGAAGGGAGACTGCACTTTGACGCCCTGTCTGTATGTCGGCACCTCGCTGGGGACTGTACTAGTTCTGGCACTCACTTTGCCACCTGCAGGGGAGCAGCGGCAACTGCAGCCAATTATCGCTTCACCTACTGGTAAACTTCATATAGTTTCTTATTGAGTTTATTAAATTACTTTAGAGTTAAACTGTAAGATAAACGGTACAAAAGACCAGCAGCAGAGACGCCGAGTGTGAAGCTTGAGAGACTATTTCTTTTCGCAGGTATGTTGGTACGGCTCAAGGGAAGCATCATGCGGATGGCTTTTCTGGACTCTACTGGTTCCCTGCTACCTTCTGCATTTGAAACGTGGTGTGAGCCAAACGTCACAGCTGATGGCGAAGAAAGAGAGAAGATTCGAAAGCGGCGGCCCGTCTCCGTTTCACCTTCCAGCTCACAGGAGCTCAATGAGAGCCAGTTTGCTGTGGTGTGCTCTGAGAAGCAGGCCAAGGTCATTTCACTTCCTTCCCAGACCTGCATCTACAAACACAGTATCACAGAGGCTTCTTTCATCTTACGGGCAGACGTCGTACAGATGAACCAGTCAGTGTGCGTGGCTTGTTTTTGTGCCAATGGCCACATAATGACCCTCAGGTAAGGAGTTCAACCAAGGATTGTTAATCAAACAATTAATTTAAACAATCTTTTTCAGTAAAAGTGTTTTAATCTTTCTTCAAATTAAACAACCTGTAAAATCCATTGTTATGTTAGATAGATAGATAGATAGATAGATAGATAGATAGATAGATAGATAGATAGATAGATAGATAGATAGATAGATAGATACTTTATTAATCCCCAGGGGGAAATTCAAGGTTATGCCAATTTTAGCATACTTTAGTGCCAAAATGGAAAAATAGTTGCAAATGGATTTTCAATTAACTGATTGTACAACAAATTGTTTTCATTAGACACCATTAAACCGTTATCAACATATATCATTTGTAAGTCAATTACTTACAAATGTTATTGACTTACAAATAACATTTGTTATTATTACTTCGGATAAAACTGGCAATTTGGAAAGACCAGACTGCAACTTTGCAGCCATGTAGCCTGAGCTCCACAGCACTCACAGATTGGACGAGGCACATGACCTCAGTTGTTTCCTGCTGCTGAGTTGTTACATCAAGTACTCAGTTCCACACCGTTCTACAAGGCCAGCAGGTTTCTATTATCGCAGTAAGGTGCTACTGAGCACGACACTGACCATAAACACTGACCTAAAAGGCAGGACCGATGATATAATTAGCCGAGGTGACATGAAGCTACCTATTCATTGGTTTGTTAAAGTCTTACAATATACACAAATAACTTTTTTTTACTGTCTTACTATGTAACACACACATCAGCTTTCAATAATTTTAGTTTTAAAAGTTTAATATGTATATCTTTTAATTTATCAGTTTTTGATAGCATACCTTTGCTGTGAATAACAGATGGTACCACATGTTCTCCACTCAATTTTCAAACGTCTTTGAATACAACACTTTGTGAATGGCCAGCTTTATTGGCATGCACATTTGTGACTTTCCTCTCTTATGGAACATGTCATTGTATGATCTGCCTGACTTACCAGGATGCACTTTTATTGTGCAGATTGCACAGACGATGTGTACCACATTCAACAAACCGTATCCTAAGGCGTTGTATCCAACGTTGTAGCTAATGAATTTGTCAAGGTTGGAAACTCTCCACTCAGACAGCAGGTGGATTTCTATGCAGCGTGTGACGGGTTGTAATTGAGGAGGGGTGTATCAGTGTGACGTACATTTTCATCAATCACGGTTCCCTGAAGTGACAGAGAGAACAGCCATCCATATGCGTGTCTGTGTGGACAAAGCGAGGACGTTCAGCAGTTTCTTTGTGTTACTGTGTTTGTGTTATTTTGTGCGCCTCCTCCAAATTGTCAGTGCATAAAAAATGCTTAGACTTTGAGGGGATTTGAGGGCTTCCAGCAGTTAAGAAACTCATCATGTTTAAATCATAAAATACGGGCTCTCACTAAGACAACCTAAGGAATGCAGACAACTGTTGCAATTCTGAATGCTGAGGAAGTCTGGATACTTTGGGAACAATTATTAATAACCCATTCATTTCAAATAATTTCTATTGCTTCTGTGCCTCCTTCCTAGTGTGCCGGGACTGAGACCGCTCATGGATGTAAACTACCTACCTTTGACGGACATGCGGATAGCCAGGACGTTCTGCTTCACAAACCTAGGCCAGGCCATGTACCTTTGCTCGCCTACCGAGATTCAGAGGATAACTTACAGTCAAGAAACCTGTGAAAATTTACAGGCAGGTTACTCGGTTTTGAACCAACTCTTATGTTAGTCGTGTCTGCAAACTTTATGAAATGCAAAAAAGAAAGATATTATATACTTTTTAAAATAAATCCAACTTACAGGAGGTTTTTATATTTTAGGAGATGCTGGGTGAACTTTTTACCCCAGTCGAGACACCAGAGGCGCCAAACAGAGGGTTTTTTAAAGGTCTCTTTGGAGGAGGAGCACAATCGCTGGACAGAGAAGAACTATGTAAGCCAGAGTCGTCATAAAAATGTTCTCCTCCTAAATGTGTGCAGTCAGACTCAACATAATCTTTTTCGTCTTCTGCCCTGTTCCTGCTTCACTAAGTTGGTGAGCTAGCAGCTGGGAAGGCATCTCGAAGTCTGGCCCAGCACATCCCTGGCCCAGGTGGCATCGAGGGGATGAAGGGGGCGGCTTCAGGTGTGGTTGGAGATCTGGCACGTGCTCGGATAGCGCTGGATGAAAGAGGCCAAAAACTGGGTGAACTGGAGGAGAGGACAGCTGCCATGATGGCCAGCGCAGATTCTTTTTCCAAACATGCCCATGATGTAAGAAAATGTGTTCAAAAATAATAATAATCAAAAAAAGCATAACTTGTCGAGAAATCTCATAAAAATTGTTCTTTTAAAGAACTTAGCATGTTGTTTTTCTTTTAGTGTGGCCAGAATTTGCTGATTTACTGATATAACTTAATAAATATAGAAACAAATTTGTTCTGGCACAAT
This sequence comes from Alfaro cultratus, assembly GCA_903066825.1. Classification (NCBI taxonomy): domain Eukaryota; kingdom Metazoa; phylum Chordata; class Actinopteri; order Cyprinodontiformes; family Poeciliidae; genus Alfaro; species Alfaro cultratus. The sequence goes on from CAEFZX010028448.1 coordinate 40,016, forward strand.
ATGCACAAAAATTGTGAAAAAATAAACCATAAACCAGAGTCCGGTTGCATTTTACATCTCACAACAGTGAATATGTGCCTTATTTGAATGTGCAGTACATTTTGTAGGTTTGATGTGATGGATCAGATTTTATTTTAATACATTCTTTACCATTAAGACATGTTTTCTTAACTGATGAAACAGTTTGCTCTTCGTTGCTGTTCGTTTGGGAAAGCTAAATAACTTACAGCTAAAGCACTTAGCTTTAAGTTATTTATGCATTGTAGGAATTACTCCTACAATGCATCTTTTGGTAAATGCTAATTTTATTCATTTGCCCACTAGAGGGCAGGATAGAGCCATGTATGTGATGTGACTTGTGTACAAAGCATTTTTATTTTCTTTGGAAATTTACATCCAGCAGTTTTTATGTTTTTAATTCACTGTATTTTCTCACTTGGACATTTTTCTCCTCCCTCCAGATGATGCTGAAATGCAAAGACAAAAAATGGTACCAATTCTGACGGGCCACTGGCAAGGAGCAGAGCTCTGTGGTTACAACTATCTCACTGACCTTCCATCAGCTCATCTGGACTCACGCTGACTCCCCCCGCCATCTGTCTGTCGAGCCGTCCGTCTGAGCCTTCTTCACTGGAAACATTTGGGAGTTTTTTTCCCTAGCACAATGTTGGATACTGTTCTTACCTCAGTGTGAAGGTGGAACTGAGGTAAAGAGGGGCAACCTCAGAGGAAAGTAATCCATAAATGGTGACATTTTTTTTTTTTATTGTTTTGGGGTTTTTTCTTTTTGTTCATGTTAAACCTCCCTTCCAAGGCCTCAGATTGGTCCATCTTCCTGAGGAGTCCTCATTCTCATTTTGCCAAAATGTCCTCTTACTGTTGTCTCCTCTGTGTACCTTCTTGGCCAATATTCAGACCAACAGATAATGGCTGAAGGAAGACTTAATATTTAACCAAGTTACAATGAATTCATGTAAGAGAAAAGGAGTCTAAATAAATCGATATATCTACATAGATCTAATAAATGTGCAATGCTGTATTCACTTGTAGACTTTTGTACTTTAGTGACAATTATGAAAGAATGGGATTTCTCATCAAGCTGATGGCAGAGAAGCGTGCAGAGTCTGCAACAATGTTGGCAGTCACAAAGATTAAAGCTACTCTGATGTATGCTGGGTATTTCCTCATCTTATTCGATCTCAAAATTCTCATCTGTATCTTAGACTTTTAAACTGTTACAGAGTGCGTGTGCTTGTGTGGGTGAGGCAGTGTGTGTGTCATTACTCTGTTTAATATTTCTTGGGGTTTTCTGCTCTGTATTATTCAAAAACTTATTTTTCTAAAGGTGTGAAAATGGTCACAGACACAAAATTACTTTGTTCTTTCGAAAAGGGCTGGAATCTACGAGAAGAGCAAGGCTATCATTTCTTTATTTTTTTTTTTTTATATTGAATTGGATCTTAACATTTGACCCACTAGTCATCAGTCCAGAAAAGAAAAACTATCAACTTCTGTCTATCTTTGATGTCACAAGCTTCTCCAATTATATATATAATTGCAATGCTTCTTGGCAATAAACATTAGACAGCAGGTAAATATGTTTTCGTTTTGTTTTTCCCAACAGGGTGCCACATTTTCTTCAGTAAAAATGCATTTGTGGGTTAAGCAGCATAATGGAAGATTTTGGTTGCATCCCTGAGAGAAAACCAAATTTTCTCAAAACTTTGAAGAAACGAGACATATTAAGAACTGAACAATTTATTTATTTACCAAGCACTGCGGCATTTTACATGCACTCCATCAGTGCGTGGAAGCACTGCAATCAGCCACAACAGCGTGGTTGTGCATCCTGGCCACCAGCTCGGTCATATACCTCTGTAGGACGACATTCCATTCTTTAACCAGCATTTCTCTCAGCCAGTTTGGTTGTGTTTAGTGAGGTTCGAGTCAGCACAAAATGCTAGCCACTCCATCCTCTCATCCATTACCCTATTGCTCCAACAATATACATAGAGTTCCCTGCATATACTTACACTATGATCTTACTATCCACATGCTGCAGGAATATTTTGGACCTAGAACTATTACCCACATTAAGGCTCCATTGCACATGTTCTTGATAATGTATTAAGCACCTTATTGTCAGTACCAAGGGAAGCAGACACTCCCAACAAGAGTCAATATACTGAATTCTGCTGCTCCCCCCTCGACTGTATTTCCTTACTAATGTGGCACCATTGAGGAATAGATAAACTACTGTTCACAGCATAAGCATTATCGCCATAAAGCATTGCTACAATATGATTATATATATATATATATATATATATATATATATATATATTTCAATGCTATATTTTAATAGGATAAAATTTGAAATCAAATTCAGATTATTTACATTGCCTTTGTAAGATAACTTTCTGTGTTTTCTATGTTTATTTATTCATGAAGGAGACTTGAGTTCAATGTCGGAAACGTTCACGTTGATTATATTTTCTGAGTTCCAGCTTGTTTCTGGTGGTGTTTGCAGTAAGCCCCTCCATGTGGTGTATCTCCTGTGTGTCAGGCATCTAACCTTTATTTGTATATAAGTAAATAGTTTGACAATCTTAGACCAACTAGAAAGTAAACATTAAGGTTGCACAAGAAACAAACGAGGAGACAGGCCATATTTTTTCTGACGCCAAAGAGTTTCTTTAGCTTGTCCATTGAATTATATTGCTTGGAACCAGCGGTCACCCAGACACACATACATATTCACTTTTCAATAATTTAGAATATTATTGAAAAGTTTATTTATTTCAGTAATTTAAGTGAAAGAGAAACACATTATTCAGGTTCAATATTCAGAGTGATATTTTTTTTAATTGTTTTTTTTTTCTGTTCATTTTTATGATCATGTCTCATTACTAAAAGTAACCAAAGTTCAGTTATTCTGTCTAGTCGCCCCAAAACTAATAATAATAGCAGCTACCTTTTCTGGCATTAGCTTCGTTAGCTAAAGCCAGAAAAGGTGGAGAGCGTCAGAAACAGTCTACTGGATAACTGCCAAGTCAGCAGTCTTCCTTACGATTGTGTAGGACTTAACACAATATTTTCTTAAAAATTGGCTTGTGCAGTATTCCATATTTCTGTTAAACGGAATTTTGTGCTTTTATTAGCTGTAACCCATAATCACCGAAATGAACAGAAATAAACACTTGAAACATACCACACTATTTAATGAATTAATCTAAAAAAAGGGAGTTTTGCTTTTTGAATTAAGCTACTAAAATAAATGAACTTCTTATAAAATTCAAAGTGTTGTGATACATTACACGTTCATATATGAAGAGCTCAACTTGGGAGTTCTATTGCCATCGCCATTTGTTGTTATTTGAAATTGCGGTAGAATGCCATTTATTCAAAAGTACAAAATGTGATGTTTCATCTAAAGTTAAATGTTTCAGTGGACCAAGCTGTGAGTCAGTGATGCCGTTTCATTCAGTGCAGAACCACAGCTCACCTCATACGATACGTATGGCGTTTATAAATGTGTGAATGCGTGTTTGGATGTCTGTACGTCTGTGCCCATCTGAGTTACATATTACTAATATTGTTTTCTGGTAGCTCAAGTTCAAGTCTCTCCTTGTTAAAAAAAAAAAATAGAAGTGAATCTGAGTGTCAGAGTACAGTTAACAGAGAAGCCAACACAGAAATAATGTGTCAGAGGATCAGCAGATGATGTCAAAATTCTGGTTTATTAAAACACATGTTTAGTCTGTATGCAAATAGCCTTCAGTTTCCAGACAAAGCTGTTATGTATTACCAAGTTGTTCCACAGCTATGGTGGATGTCTGGTTTTCTGTGTTCAGTATGGAGTGTGGATGCTAGCAGAAAAAAAGGAAAAATAGCCTGTCTTTTTTTCTTCTATTTGTGTTTGTCTTTTTAATTTTGTTCCTGCAAAACGTCATGCTTTTTTTTATTTATTATGTTTTCGACCTGCTTCTGTGTGGTTTGTTACAGTCTGCAGTATTCTTACCTGGTACAACCCACACACTCAAACAGTTCGAGGGACTCCTGTGTATTTCCGCACACCGTCTTCTGTCCCGGATTCAAAACTCATCAGTGGGGTGCAGTATTTTTCTCATTGTAGCCAATTTTCTTGTACAGTTTTATGCAAATTTCACATGGATGTTATGACTTTATCTGCTTCCACAAAATTTAGAAATTCTGTAGATAGAGATTACTGTGCAATGGAAAATAAAAAAGTGAGAAATGTATTTTCTGTCCTTTATATTTGTTGTTTGTTTTAGTTTAGCTAGAAAGGAGAAGTAGGATCTATTTCTGTGCATTGCAAATATTTACCTTTAATGTGAGGCAATCTTCCATGGAAGTTTTACAGTGTTGTAGGAGGCTGTGGGCTCTGGAAAAATTGTTGTAGTTGTTGCATAATTTGGTTCACAAAAATCAACTGCAGTGTAATGGACTGAATATAAACATTACTTTTAGCTATGCATTTTTTTTTTCATTCTTTTTCTTTTTTTAGTTAATTTGTAAAAAAAAAAAAAAATCCTCAAAGTTTTGAAAACTCTCTACTTCAAAATGAAGATAAGATAAAACAGCTTAAACACTGAGCTTTTTGCTATTTTCCTGCTTCAAATTGCAAAACTCATAGATATGCTGGACTTGAAGCAAAGCTGATGAACAGGCTTTGTTTTGCAGTCTGTTTTCTGATGCATTTTAATGGCCTGTCTTTGGACTTTACCGTATATTTACAGAAGTACAGTGCTTTGCAAAAGTACCATTTGAACTTTTTTGCTTTGTGCCACATTCAAAACTATACATTTTAATGGATATTACTCAGATTTTATGTGATAAAACATAAATAACCCATAAATGGGAAGTAAAAAGAACCATTAATTTTTTTAAAAATTAGTTCCGTTGGCTTCTCAATACATTATCTGATAGTTTTACTTTTATCCAACTCCTAACCAGCTAACTTTTGTTGCAAGTTTCCACCAACTTTACACCATTGGACTGAATAATTTTTCCCATCTTGCTATGCCAACCAGCTCAAGCTCAATTAGACTGGAAGGAGAACATCTGCAAAAATCATTTTTCAGCTTTAGCCACAACACTTGAACATTGTTTGATCTGAGCCATTTCTTTGTTGCTTTGGTTGTATACTTTCAGTCATTGTCCTGCTGTTAGGTAAACCTTTTGTTCAGGAAACAAGCTTTTCTTCCAAAGCATCTAGCTCCATTACTCTTCCAAGAACTCTTATCAGATTCCCTATCACTGCTGAAGAAAAGCCTTCCTAGTGCTGCCATCAGTGGCACGTTTCACCATGTCGATGGTGTGTTCGGCGGGATATTTCCAGTGATTTTTACATGTAGGTTAAGTTTAATTTTGTTTTCATTTGACCAGAGCATCTCCTTTTACATGTTTCATTTGTCCCTGACTTGGCTTGCTGTAAGATCTAAGCTAGGTGTCTTTTATCGAACTGTCAACAATGGTTCCTTTGTTGCAGAGTGAATAAATCTGCAGCTTTTCTAGAGTTACCATGGGCCTCCCAACAGCTACCGTACTCTGATTAACTCCCTCAGTTCCTTGCATGGCTGTTTCAGCATAGTCTTCTTAATTATTTTTTATAATAGATTCAACAGCGTTCTATTATATACTTAAAGTTTCAGAGACTGCTTCATAAGCTTTATTCTTCTGCCCAACTTTATATATGATCTCTCTGGTGTTTTCCTTGTTTCTCATGATGCTGTTTGTTTGCTTATGTTCTGTAACAAACCTTTCATACAATAGCTGAATTCATACTGAGGTTGAGTTACATGCAGGTGAAGTCTACTATGGTGAATACAAATGCACACAACACTTCAGATTGTTTATCTTAAAAACCATGTTTATCTTAAAAATTATTTTTTCACTTGATTTAGTTTATGGAGGATTGCAAGGCACCATAGCTTTCTCTGGCAGTTAGAGGCAATCCTTGTGTGTTCATTAGGAAATTTATGGTCTCGCTAATTGCAAAACATACCTCATAATCCAAACTGAGATAGATGCAAGAATGAAGTGTGCCCTGCAAAACTAAATTAAATTAAAAATGGGGGGGAAAAAAGAAGAAAAACTTAGCTAAAGTTATATCCAACAAATAGAATTATCTTTCACTCGTATCAGTAACAGTCTTAATGTTGTAGTTGAAGTTTCCACATGGACGTCTGCAGTCCAGCAGCAATATCTACATACAGGTAGATGTAATGAGGTATTTGGATGATTCTCTAGTTTCTGAAATGTTTGAGTCTTTACACTAGAGGGCAGCAAATACACATTGATGCATTCAACGAGTCTGAGCAGAATAAACACCTTTATTAACTGAAGATTTATTAGATATAATTAACCCATATCAAAAATATAAACGTGAATGTACCTATAAACGTGAGGTGTACCTTTATGTTTTTTGGGGGGGTTTTTTACACTTTGTAACATCTTTATGTTTAATGGAAATCTACAGTTTTAGCTCTCATAAAATAGCATTAAAAAAACAAAAAACAAATATTGGTTGGATTTTAATCCGAAACTCTAAGCATTTTTGATATTGAAAATGAATTTTTTCTCACACCTATTTTATGGAAATACAGGCTTACAACGTACAGAAAAGAAAGAAAAAAACATTGCTAATACAACACTTCTTTTGCATGGAAAATGTAGTTCTTTTTGTTTGATTTTGCCTGGTGAATGAATGGCAGAGAGAGAAAACATACTGTCATCATCACTCCCAGGGCTGCAGTGTCTTGCAGCATTGGAACTGGTGATCTGCAGTCACTGTCATACCCACTCAACTTTTCAGATTTTGTCACGTTACAATCGCAAGTACTACAGTGTATTTTATTAAGAATTTATTATAGGATAACACAAAGTTCCATAAAATTGTGGATTCATATTTCATGAATATATTTTCTGAACATATTTGGATAATTTTTGCCAAATTAAAAATTATTTTATTTAAAATGCTGACATAAAAAAGGAATTGCCCAACAACACTGACCCATGAAATAGCTTTTGAGTCAGTTATCCAGTTTCTTTTGGTCCCTTTAATAAAAAGGTAATACATGTTAAGGAGCTAAATTTCTTAAATATTTCATCCAGTTTTAATGCAGATACCCTAGAATATAAACTTAGAGTCTGCATAATATGATACATTACCATTAGATAACTGTGAATAGAATATGTTTCAGTAAATGGATTCGAAAAAGAAAAAAAAGAAACTTGTGCCAGTGTCCAAATATGCATGGACCTAGCTGTGGTGTGGTCTAGAAATAATAAGCAACACATAAATAAACCAACACAAAACTTTAATTGAAAAAACAAATACTGATAGCTGGAGGGACAAAACCGACTGTGATTGAATGATGCCTTCACAGTGCTCCACTGATCATCAGTCAGGCTAAAGGCAGACACAAAATAGTTGAATTACTGGTTCAATCTTACTTATGGAAAAGGACAAATTTGGAAATTGTATTAATAAAAGAAATATTTTAAACAGAGCTATGCATCCTACCTTGTAAGCAGCAAACGGATACTTGAAAGAGTGAAAGTAATTTTGACCACTCCATTTCCTCCCCCACCAATTTTCATGAATCAGGATCTTTAATGAGACATTATGTTACTGCTGCATAGAAGTTAAAATAATCAGATGAAGCAGAGTAATCATCATAAAGTGCTGGGTTTTTTCATCTGTGATAAGCTTGTGTGGCTGAGGGAAGTTGAAGGGTAAATTAAGGTGAGCGTGGCACACCGCAGACACAAAGGAAGAAAAATTGGTTCATTGGGGTTAAAAAGCGTGTTGTTTTGTGCAATTTGGCTGAAACCATAAAGAGAAGGTCACTGGGCAGAAGTGTTTGTTGATGCATACTGTTTGAACTACTGACTGACTGAGAACTAGGGTTAGGCAATGCACAGCCTGGCATGGTGCACAGCAAATGACAAGTCGATGAGCCATTGTTGCCGTGGTGACTGGAAACATGAATGACCTAAGCCATGTTCGCGCCACAGGAATCAGTGTGACACCAGAAAGGGATTAAGCTGGTGGCAAGCATGCAGGAAGGCAACGTTTCCACAGGGGCTGCGGTCAGTGTTCTGCTGCTCATTGCAGAATCAGGTGACTGGCAGTGTTGTAGTTAAAACCACTTGAAATAAACCAATGGAAGCAAGGCCGTTGCTGATACTACAAATCTTGGAAGAAAACTCTTGAGACAGCTTGTTTATAAACGTATAACAATACTACAGACTAGCTAGTTGCACTGATGCACCTATCCTTTCAATTTGGTCCACTGTAAAAGCATTTAGTTGATTCCAAACATTGTATTTCTCAACTTGTAAGCAAACCTTCAACTATATGCCACTTATTGAAGACATCTGAGAAGATGGCAATAACTTAAACAGAAATTAAATAAAGAAAAAGAGACCAGGTAGAGGTAATAAATGACATCCTAAGCATCATAAAAACTCTAGAATACACTCTTTCCACATGTAAGTACTTGATTGAAGTTTACACCTATCTTGACTAAAGCACTGTTTTCTCACAATTTAACAGCTAATATTCTCACTCATTGCAGCACCTAGCTGTGGTGCAGTGCTAGTGTCAACAAGTACATAGGAAAACCATAATAAGTAGTGGAGAAATAGGTAAAACTGTTTTTCCTTTCTCTATAATAGTGAAAGATTTGTGCTATATTGTCCTTGCTAATTAGAAATCTAATGCTCGTTGATGATAAGTTAATATATTAATTTATTAACATAATAATAATAGTATTCAGTATATGGTAGAGCCATTATAGTCCAGTAAGGTAATTTGCGAGATGATGGTTTTTAGGTTTCAGACTGATTTTATCGATAAGGGGTCCCAAATTATTCATGACCCTGGCAGATTTGATTTAAATTAATCCTTTAATTTTACTCAAATTTAATCATCTGACTGGAAGTAATATTAATGTACTGGAGATGCCAGACAGAATCCTGTTTTGAAAAGAAAAAATAATCTGTGGAGGAAGTGACAGATTAGCATAATAGCAAAGGAACCATCCAGTCTCAAAGACTTGAAATTCAACTCTAAAGACACGGAGATCAAAATACAAAAGAAAAAGAAACATGTTAAAGACTGGTCAGCATTAGGGAATGGAATTATTTTCCACTGATTTTTAAGATAGTTTGGGGGTTTTTTCCCCTCCAAAACTAATACTTCTTTTACATTGTTTCATTAGCTTTTCAGACACATTATGTGGATCTGACTGTGGCATGTGGGAGATGTCTTGAGTAGATGCTTTACTTGAATTGGTGTGCAAGCCACGCCTACTTGTGGCATCGATTACCTCCCCAGGTAACAAAAAGTGAGCAGCCAGTCCTTGCAGATCATCATCAGTCATTATCTCCTTCCAGCTGTGGCTGATTATGTCACAACGGGAGAACTGTCAGCTGAAACAATAGACAGCATTCTAAAGGCCTTTCAGGAGCTAATTCAAAAGCACACATTTCCAGGTATGAAGGTATTAAACCCTGAAGTAGAACTGGGAGGGTTGCATGTGGGAGTTACTTGGCTCAGGGGGGGAAAAATCAAGCTTTTAAACAGAAATGTGAAAGCAACATGCCCTTCAATTGGGGGTGAAAATAATAATAAAGCAACAACTAAAGAACTAAAGCTCTATTTCTATTGTGTGTCCCATACTTCTGCCAAATATTTGTTGGGTGTTGCCTGTGCTTTTAAACCCATTTACTTTAAATTGTCTGCTGCTACTTGGTAGAAGAATGCCCAGGAATTTGTTCATTTTTGATAACTCCAACCGTGTGTTTCTCCAGGAAAATAGAAGCATGTGAATGCCCTTTGCCTTGGTGCTTTTAGTGTTTTATTTTCTTGTTTGTGTTTTGTTTTTTCAGATGTACAGCCACAATGGTGGCCCACACAGCCAGCAGACGTTTTAACATCACAGACATTTAGATGTGAAATTGAACTCTGGTACAAAGTGTATTAACAATAGTTGCTTTACACTTTTGCACCTTTAGGGCATGAAAAAAAGCTTTAGCTGGAAGACATAATTATATAAATAGGCTATGAATAATTACATTTGTAGGCTACATTTTCTGTAATGTTTTCCATTAAAGGTCAAGAATTTCTTAGAAATGCTTTCTTAGTCATACATTTTCTAATTTCAGATTTTATTTTACTTCAAATGAAACCACACATTAAACTATGCAACTTCTGTGTTTTGCTGGTACATTGAAGAGGATCTTCTCTTTTTACTTCCACTCTACCTTGCAAAACCATAAACCTCCTATGAAACATTTTCCAGTTTGCAAATATTTGTACCGATCAATTGAGACAAGTCAAACTTTCTGGTCTTTACATGCTCTGCATATTGGAAAAACTAACAAAGCACATCACCATAAACAAACCATTCGCACTATGAAACACTTTGGTGGCAGCATCGTACTGTGAAGATAAGATAAAATAAGATAAAATTTTATTGTCATTGTCATATGAACAACGAAATTTGAGAAATGCCATCAGTCGGTGCAAAATGCCATCAGTCGGTGCACCGTGCCATCAAAAAGATAATTTTACACACAGTGTAAGAAGTAAATAACAATAGCTGATACACATCAGTCATGATGATTAATAGTTATTTTTGATTGCATGTAGTTTTTTTTATTGCTGTCGGGTAAAAGCTGTCTCTAAGGCGGTTGGTTCTTGTTCTGATTGCTCTGTATCATATGCCTGAAGGCAACAGTGTAAACAGAGAATGTCCGGGGTGGGAAGTGTCCTTCCTGATGTGTTGTGCTTTTTTTAGAC
>CAEFZX010028451.1:0-27552 GCA_903066825.1 Alfaro cultratus
AAGAAAGAAAGAAAGAAAGAAAGAAAGAAAGAAAGAAAGAAAGAAAGAAAGAAAGAAAGAAAGAAAGAAAGAAAACGCAGCAGCATCTATATGCACTTTTCCTATGACAGCACAACAAAGCAAAGTGTAATATATCCCAGAAAAAAATATAGAATTTTTCTGGCTCATAAAATTATTTGTATCCTACCAGTGAAAATTTTTGAAATAAAAGAAATGACCCCCAGCTTGGCATCTTAAAAAGAAATATAAAGAATTAAATATAAGTCAGTGCTCTGTAAAGCTCTTTAAAGGAACAGATCCAGAAGATCAGGCTCCCTTCAAAGGGATGGCTTTAAGTATATTGAAGTCTTGTTCACAAATTAGGGAAAAATGGAATGAGAGATAAACAAGCATATCACATCACATGGTGGTTTGCGCGCTGTATCGCTGTCTGTTGTGGTGATTTGGCAGTAGATCTGCGTTCCAATCCTCATCTATGGATGCACAAGTTTTGGGAAGTGACAGAAAGAACACAAGGAACTGAAATGAGTTTCCACTACAGGGTGTCTGGGCAATCCCTTAGAAATAGGGTGAGAAGCTCGGTCATCCGGGAGTGGACTCAATGCTAATCCACATCGAAATAAGCCAGTTGAGGTGGCATCTGGTTGGGATCGCTCCTGGACGCCTCCCCGGTGAGGTGCTCCAGGAGGAAACCCAGAAGAAGACACACTGGAGGAATTGGCCTGGAAATATCCTGGGATTCTCCCAGAGGAGCTGGCCCAAGTAGCTGGTGAGAGGGAAGTCTGGGTCTCCCTGCTTAGGTTGCTGCCTCCATGACCCGACCCAGAGATAAGTGGAAGAAAATAGATGGATGATACTTTGTTTAAAGTATTGCAGATATTTCCACTACTTTAACGGAGAAACTTGTAAGTGTAACCAGTACACAGTGTACACAACAATGGTTTGGATGCAGCATCAAATTTTACACTCGCAAAACATGCTTCATTTCTTTACATTTGAAATCACATGCTTTACAAATAAAATAAATCAGGCACACGGAGTATCTCATTTGGAGTTTTAATTGCTTGAACTTATTAATATTCTATTCAATCATTTAAGAAATACTTGTGCCTTTATTCATATATGCAAAAAAACCTGCAGCCTTACCTGGTAGATGCTCATAAGGCATCTCCTCCTCCATTTTTTTCAGTTCTCCTTCTGACACATTAGCAACGAGAAAGACACCAAAACAGTCACTCATGATATTGACAGCGGCATTGAGGCGATCCCTGACAAGACAAAAAAGAACAAGTTTTTTAAAACCTTTTATATGTCTGACATCAGGTAAAAAAAATAAAATTTTGCTAAAAACTTACAGCAGCCATTCAATGGAGAGCAAAAGGGAGGCAGGTCTCACTGGAATCCCACTGATGGTCAAAATAAAGAGGGTGGTCATCATTCCTGTAGCGGGGATTCCTGCCTCTCCAAGAGTGGCCACTGCCACTGTCACACTAAACAGAAAAAGTAGAGGAGATCATAAAGACAAACCACTCTGAAATTGTATAAATCCAGTGTTCTCATGAGAGTGCTGGGGGGAAGCCCTGTAAAATCTGTAAAACCAATGCGGATGAATGGTCACAACTGAAAGTACCCTCAACAACGTGTTGTTTGCAGATGACACAATACTGTGTTCAAGCAATGACAGGGTTAAAACCAAGCCCACATCCAAAGATAGTTAGTATCTCAAAGATGAGGGCTGCACAGTGGCGCTGTTAGCAACACTGTTGCCTTGCAGCAGGAAGGTCATGCGTTTGAATCCCCAGGCTCTTTTCTGCATGGAGTTTGCATCTTCTCCCTGTGCATGTGTGGGTTCTCTCCAGTTACTCTGGCTTCCTCATTCAGTTCGAAAACATTGATTGATCTCTTTAAATTCTCCCAGGGTGTGTGTGTGCATGATTGTTTGTCTCTCTGTGTAGCCCTGCGATGGATTGGCGACCTGTTCATGGTGTACCCCGCCTCTCACCCATTGACAGCTAGACATAGGCACTAGAACACCTGGTGACTCCACTTGGGCTAAGCGTGTAAGATAATGGATGGAGTTGAGATGATAGTCCATGAAATGATACCTCTAGTATTGAACACATGAAGCCTTGAAAAAGCCAAATGGACCAAAATTTCAGAGGAAGGTGTCGGACACATGATTGAATATGTAGAGGACGGAATAGTAACTTACGCAATGCTGATGATCTTGCTCCAGTGCAACCTGGAGCCTGAGAGTTGAGCAATGAACAGGGCAGCAGCCATCTCATAAAGGACCGTTCCATCCATATTGGCGTGGATCCCAATGAGCAGCATGAAGCGAGTTATTCTTTTGTTGATCCTCAGTCTATCTTCGCAACAACTGAATGTCTCTGATGCCGCATAACTTAAAGAGACACAGGCACAAGTTCTCTGCATTGGACATTTAGAAATTCTCCCAGCGTTACTGCAACTTCGTCACTTGACACACACACAAAATGTGAATTTTAAATAAAAAGAAAAAACGCAGTGGAATTGTCCTACGAGCGTGAAACGAGCATCCCCCTTAGCAATGCAGGTGCAATCCCTGGAAAGATCGGGTAGGGGTTCCTTCTCATGCACACGAAGCAGATGAGTGGCAACACCAAAAAACCATGGATGATAAGTCTATTAGACAGTATGTCAGTTTTAGTTACACTGAACAAAATGAGTGAGAAACCAGCTGATGGCAGAGAACCTACCCAGTAACAATTACGGTGATGAACTTTCCAAGGCTAACAACAGTCTGCCAGTCGTCTGCAATGGCATGAACATAGCTTGCCATCATGAACATCACTGCAATGGGAAAATAGCTAGAAGGTCACAAAACAAAAAGAGAAAATCCTAATTCGGACCGATCACAATTTTCTTTGAACCTCAAATCCTTTGGTAAATTTAGTCTGCCCAAAACCTGTCATAAACAACAAAAGATGCTGTATTCACTTACATCATTATTATTTTCACCAAACTTTTGGAGACAATGTTGACGGTGTTGATGACCTCCAGAAAGGTTCCGCCCACAGCTCCAATCTTCCTAATGCTCTTCCCAATGAAAACTGACACCACTATCAATCCGAGCATGTTAACTCCTCGCATGTTTTCGCCTATTAACTGCACGTCTGCATTTTCCTATAAGAGAAGAAACTCAGTAAAAACATACAGCTAGATGCCAATTTAGTGCCTCAATATTGCAGAAAAAATGTTTTTTACCAGATCGGTGTCGTTGACCTTCTCTGAATTCACAAACACCTTCCTAGTCTTGTACTAAAACCAAATAGAGTTAAGTCATGAATATTTGATGATCTGCTTAATGGGGCCTTCTAATTTCATAAGTGATGAAACACACCTGTTTGTAGCTCAGCAGAATCAGATTGTGTGGAATGAGGTTTCTACACAGCAGAGTGACAAAAACATCATGAGAGAGATGAACATAACTTTCAGTCCACTTTAAACATGTTTTTATGCAAAAGGAAAGACAGTCTCAGTATGTTCTAAATTGTTGATGTATAAGAGGCTGATATGAAAAAAAAAAAATCACACAAAAATAAAAATGAAATATTTTGTTAGTAAGAATCAGGCTACACACTTAGAATTTGCTTTCACCTTATTAGATCAGACAGGGCATCAATGGTGTTGTAGGCATCATCAAATTCAGCAAGTTCATCAGATTGTTCGGGAATTACACTGATCCCTGGTTTGATCAGCATTGTCAGGGAGATTCCTATGAGACATGACGCAGAACAAGAGTTAAAGATGTTCAGTAAGAGTAAAAGGACACTTAAGGCTTAATAAAGCCTATTTTTATCGAGCTACAGTGTCCATCTTCGCGTAACAGAATTCCTAAGGGATTCATAACAGAGAATGGCCACTTGAGAATTACTGTTTCAACAATTTACAACTTCTACTAGCCAGCAGTATAACTGTATTAATTTATTACTGGAGCAACAGAAGCCCAAGTCTAGCTATCTATCCATCTATCCCTCTGTCAGTCTGTCCATCCATCTATCAAGGACTATTTCAATAATCGATTTATCACAATAATTGAAATAATGGTAATCACTAATTTAGTGATCAATTAATTGCTATCTAGAGTAAACGGGATCAAATTCATTTGCTGAAAGAACAACATAATCAGAGAAGTAATTAAGCCAAAACCGTACAAAAAAAAAAAAAAAAAAAAAAATATATATATATATATATATATATATTTATATATATATGAAAAACTGTAAATATCTTCTAGCCAGAACTCCTCAAGTGGAAAGGTTTCAGCTTCTTCTGGTAAAAAACCTCTTGGACAAAGCACATTTTGCTATTTAGTTATTAATCGGTTTAGATAGCAGAAAGGGCTGAGCTTTTCACATGTTGACACATGTTGCTAAAATTTTTTTTTAATTTTCTTTAGCTACAGATGCATCCTTTGCTACAAATTTTCATATTTTCACTAAAAGAATGCTATGTTCCAGCATTTAAGGCAATAAAATGTTTGTTTTCTTATTTAAACTGGTCATTGAATTATTTGTTTGCTTGCTTCTTTTAATGTAAGCTTATCATATAAAATAAGCTTACGCAGATAAGATTTAAAAAAAAAATCAGATTGATCGATAAACACTTGGCTACAAGTGTCATCCTGTTGTCTCCTATCGCTTCCAACAATTGCTAATTTTGACCATTACAGTGTGAAGTAACTGCTAAAACCGCAGAAAGTGGCATTGGTAGAAAAGCTCTTTGCACTAGAACTTATAAAAGTACCGGTGTAACAGACTCTCAGCAACAGTGATCTTAGATAGCTTGACGAGTTTGAGAATTCTTCTTGTCATTTTAGTGAAACAACCCAATCTTCGTTTCACATGACTTCAAACTTTCACCATGAAGACAACTGCAATTTTCAACTACAGTGGCTTGCAAAAGTATTCACACCCTTGAACATAATTGGTCACAAAATTGCTGTTCACAAACGCTTTCCATCTTTTCTGACTCAGCCTCAGCTGCTTTGCAAAGATGAATGGGCAAAGGTCTCAGTCACTGGATGTGTAAAGCTGGTAAAGACATACCCTAAAACACTAATTGCAGCAAATTGTCATTCCCCAAAAGTATTTACAGAAAGGGGCTGGGTTACTTTTGCATTCTCCAGTTTTTATTTGTAAAAAAAAAAAAATTCTGAATCATCTATAATTTTCTATCTCATTCACAATTGTGCACCACTTTGTGTTGGTCTTTCACATAAAATTTCAATGAAATATATTTATGTTTGTGGTTGCAATGTGACAAAATATGGAAAAATTCAAGGGGTGTGAATACTTTTGTAAACCACTGTATCTGGGTGTGTCAGTTTCAGATCAGGCATTTCCTTCGTGACAGCACTATTAGTCGGTGTTGATGGTAAATTTATCTCACTGTGGAACATGACGCCGATGGTTCAACTAGTTCAGCTTCACAAGGCGAAATGTCTTTCATCTTTTAAATCAGTAGGGGACAGGGTTTTACCTGTAGTTCCATGTAGTCTTGAAAGCATTATTTTCTTGTCCTCTACTTTGATGAAAACACAGATGACCTGATTAGTTCTGATTTGAGTTTCTGGTGATGAAACAAGACATTTAGGATTTTACCTCATCTTATGTAGAGGATGGGAAGAGGCGGGTTCGTAAAGAACCGTTAAATTAGCTTAACTGCACACCCTTGCCATGCCACCTCCTTTTGTTGTTAGTGATAAATGAAGCTTTGAAACAGGTTTTGTAAGAACTCTAACACATCATATTACAAACTTCGCTATTCTGTAAGGGAGACCAAATGTCCTTTTAAAATGGTCCTGATTAGTACTTTCTTGGATTTTCTGAAGTTCATCTTTGGCTGCTTCTTACTCTTTTTCAGTCAGAGGAAGTATTTTATTTTATGTTAAATCACCTCTGACCCATAAATCATTAATGAAAAGATGAATCAGCAATAATCAATAACTTTAACCCTCCTGGGGTATTAGCATGTTGCTCAGGAGGAGCGCAGCAAATGTCACAGTCAGACAGCAGGGAATTTTTCGAAACCACACACACACACAAAAAAAAAAATTGTAAAAGCGCACATGGGGTCAGTACAACCATGCTGGGTCGAGCACAGAGTTAAACACTTGTGGGGTCTAACTGACCTGTCTCTTAAGTCCGCGGGATGGTTAAGAAACAGAACATATTATTTCATCCCCAAAGACCAATTACCTGAACACAGAACACACAGAAAATGATCAACTAATGGTTGATCCCCACTCTTATGTCCCATGTCAGGTCTGTGCTGGATTCTTCCACTCCCCCCTTTTTCTTTTTTGAAAGACATCAGGTACATCTACCATAAGGGAACACATTTTATGTACAAAACAGGTTGTGGTAAGGCAGATTTTGATTGTATAATAATTTCCCCTTAACCTATTCTGTCTGATGTCTTAACATCCAATACTACCATGAAGGTTTAACATGTTATGTTTTTTTCTGTTGCAAGTTCCTGGACTATTCAGGAACCACCTACTGTTGCAATTGTTTGTACGTTATGTTGGATTAATGTTTTCTGGATTTAAAAAAAGATGTTAAGAGGTCTGGTGAACTACTGAAAGAGCACTTTTTTATTAATATTGTCAACTTTTGCCAGAAGATTGTATCTCAGCTTTTTTCTATTCACCATGTTCTTGTTTTCCTAGTTATTCAGACCTGGAAAATGTTATAATCAGTGCCAAACTTTTTCAGACTGCATAAATCAGTAAAATAAAATCTATTTATAGGGGAACTTGGTGGAAAAGAGCAGGGTAGTTTAGGTATAGGAAATAATGGAGAAAGCTAATGGCTGGCTGTTTGTAATGTACCTTCAACCCACCCAAAGGTTAGGGTTAGGCTCAACAGAGCCCGGTCACCCAGATAGCAAGTTGGAGTTGAAATCCTGACAATACTGCATATGCAGTGAAAAAACAAATGCTCCGTTAAGAAATGAAAGAATTCATTTTGATAAGCACAATTTCTCTTACCTATCAGCAAAGATATTAGTGTTGTAAAGACAAAGTATGTTAATGCACATCTAGTGATCTTTTTGGAGGGACTGAGAGTGGCACCAGCAATTCCTGTGGAAACAACAAAAACATGGGTTGAGAAAGATTAACAATAAAATAATTTGCAATAAGTAAACATACTGTTGTAACATGAAGGTAGCTAAGGAGAAAATTATTGATGTTAATCCTTCAAGGAAATTTAAGTTAATCCTTCGGTCCTTACAACCCTGATTTAAAGTCCATAACAAAAACCTGTCTTAAGTACTATAGAGAAGGCTAAATGACTCAAAATAAACACAATTACAAACATAGATTAAACGCATTCTGCTTTCTCATGTTGAAAGCAGTACAATATGTGAATGGGGAAATTCAGCCTTCATGAATTGGAGATAATATTGACAAAGCTATCAGGAGAGATCAAAATGGATGTACAACAGATTTATGTATATGTACATATATATTCCCCCAAAAAATTTGCCAAGCCCAGTGGTTGGGGCACCAGAGAGGTCCACCAGCGGGTCACTGTGTTTATTGTATTAAAAAATTTTATGTTTACAGGAAATATAAAAATATTACTGTGTAACTACGTTACTGGAAGCCATTGTTGATGATGCTAAACACATAACTGTAGTCTTAAAAGCAATGAACCAAAAAAATACAATTAAAAATAAATATAAAGTTTTTTGCACATCTTTTAAGTCCCAATTAAGTCATCAGCCATTGGATCTTAAAACAGCTCTATATACTGGTCATATTTGGCCCCCAAAGTACAAATGAACAAAGCAGCTGCTTAGGGCCCCCAGATCTTCAGGGCCCCCATAATTTTAACACAGACTGATCTAGAATTTCAACATTTGTTTACCAACGTTGAGAATGTCAACGTTGGTAAATTTGATTTAATGGTTTCAGCATGGACGAATTAAAATAAATTAAAAATTGTGTAACATTTAAATGTAAGATTTTAAGGAGCTGGCAAGTTTACATTGTCAAAGTGTAAAGGACAATCTTCATAGTTAGACTGTTTTATTACCATAGCTACAATCTCATGCTGAGTTTTATCTTTGAGTTTGAGCTCAAAAAAAGTATATTTGTGAAGGCATATTTGTTATCTCAGCAGACTGTTGTCAGTAATTATGACAATAGTTTATTTTAAATGTCTGCAGGTTACAATTGAAATATTTTGTATTTTGTTGCATTTTTCCATTTTAATAAATTCTCATGTACTTCTTTACAGAAAAAAATACAGTAAATTCTGCTTAACGATAGCAAGGTGCACACAAAATGGTAAGAAAAAATAAATGCTGCAAGAATAGTTCAGAAGCCTTTGCTGTACTTTGGAGTCAACTTAGTCAATTATTACATTCTACTTTGGAAACTTGGCCTTTAAAACTTGTGTGACAACTGACAGCATTAGAGATCTCTCTTGTAACATACCGAGTATCACATTTGTCATCAGCAGAGGGACAGTAACAAACTGCATCAGCCGGAAAAGAAATTCTCCGGGAATGCGAAGCCAAGCTCTCTCGTACAATGTAAGAGTTGTAAAGGTCTTCAAAACCAAGCCAATAGCAACACCTTCAAAAGAGCAAAAGACGTTTTGGTATATATACATACACAGTTGAGGTCAAAATTATTAGCCCCCGATGAAATTTTCAACCTTTTTGTCAAACATTTCTCAAGTGCTGTTAAACAGATCAATGATTTTTTCAACACAGCAGTTCCAAACATCCTACTCTTTCTTTTGGATGCTTACATGGAATTACTTTTCACCAAATTCTTTCACAAAACTAAAATCTAGCAAAGTTATTAGCTCCTCTGATGCCAGTAGTCAATGACATATCCTTTTTGATGGATAACAACCTGCAGTTATTTACTGTAGTTTGTAATAAGTCTTTGGCAAATATTTCATGCTACTGCAGATTTGATGGTCTTCTCACAAAGACCCTGGTCTTCAGTGAACCCCACAGATTTTCAATGGAATTCAAGTCTGAGCTTTGTACAGGCCTGTAAATAATATTCAAAAGGATAGATAGCAAAATGCATTGGAAAATGTTAATAGCCAAACAGTATGTTTAATCAGTTAAAGCAATGGCAGCTACATGGATTATTTTCCATTTACTTTACATAGTAGATGCTTGATAAATGTTTCATTTCAATTATCTATGCATTTCACTAAATATTTGTAATCAGTCAATGATCATCGTCAAATATCTACTGTAGTGTAATCATATATTTTCATAACATATTCCTGTAATGAAATTTGTGCACCTTAAAAGAGCGATTTTACTCTTCATAAATTGGTTAAAATATTATTCAGTCGAGTCTTAAACAAAGATAATAAAATATTTAAGGAGCCTGGCAGAATTTGAATACTGTTGCTATATGTGGATTTTGCATAAGTATTTAGCCAACATTTGACTTTCCCTCTTTAAGAAAAACACAAATAACTGGTTCTAAATGTGCGTGTCCTTTTTTTTCTCATCAGCTTGCGCTCAAATGACACAAATCGACTTAAACGAAGGCCTAAAATTTATCGTAATGTGATCATAGTCTGTCTAGTACATAAGTCTTACTTTCTGAACTGAATTTGTGATTTAAATGACCTTTCTGAAACTATAATCTACTCGGATGGAACGATATTCTTCGAAGTACAAAAACAGCCAGGCACACGGCTGCTGGATTTAAAATAAGTAAATAAACATCACTCTGTTGCCCTGACAACAAAATATGGAGTTTAGCTTCAGCCAACAAACGGTTCCCCCAACGTTGGTTTCTGTTGAAGCGGCACGCTAGTCGTGTCAAGCTTGAACTCTTCAGCTAAAAAAAAGTCTAGAAATACTTTACTTACAACATGTAATAAGCAGCAAACACAAAAATAAGAAATATATATACATTTTTAAGTTAAACATGTTGTCATAGCAGAACACTGTTGTCAACAGCACATAGGCTCAAGATATGTGCTGCCTTTTTTTATGTTGCATAGAATAAACACATACTTACCCACAACAACAGCCGTTAGAGTCACAAATGTCAACACATTCCGTGTGTTAAAACAACTCCGAATGCACCTCCTGCTCCAGTCTCTGGTAGACATTTCTTCAGCGGTCCAACAGATTTCATTGACATTAGCAAGTTAGCATCCACCGCTAGTCTACGACTGGTTTACCCTCGCAAATTACATAAAGCAAATTAGTCAAATGCCACTAAAGAAGACGTTTAAAAAGCAGAAACGAGACAAATACAAACTCACTGCGGTGAATGAAGTTCAGTGGAGCACGATGACTAAGCAGTTGACTAACAGCTTTTAGTTATTCCCTATTCAGTTTTGAAAAAAAGAGCCTCGATCATTCTAAATGATGCACCTTTTTTAAACCTAAACACTTAACAGCAAAACTAATCCAGCAGGTCAACAGCGCGAAGGTCTTGAGTTTCTTCATTCTTCGAGTTGAAGCACAGTTGGCTTTCTGTCTCAAGGTCTTATCCAGTTAAAACCTTTAAGTTTTTCAATTCTTTTGGGATCTTTGTCAATCTAATTTTACATGTATTCTAATCTGATAACTAATTTTCCAAAATTGTTTTGGCCTACTCGTTTGTGTACTAATTTACTTGATTGCACTTAGTTTTTTTTTTTTTTTTTTTTTCGACTTGTCTGTGTTTTATTTTGTGGTTCATATCCTCAAATGTCTTGGAAATTTTGAATGCAGTATCAGAATAATAAAAAATATTTTTTAATACAGAACTGTTTGTCAGTGAAACGCATGTGATTATATGCACCTATACAATTATATGAATATATGCACTTAATACTTAGTCGATGTTCCTTTTTGCATGAATTACTGCATGTGAGCAGAATGGCATGGGGTGGGCGTTTGACCTTTGGTTTTGTTGAGTTGCTAAGGAAGATCAGATTGCTTTGTCCTTCAGTTCATCTGCATTGTTGGGTCTGGTGTTAACTCACCTGAGTTAACCTCTGCTCTGTCATTTAAGCAGATATGGACAGCGTATCTGCTTAAAGCGGAGGGGAATCCGAGGAGCTCTTAAAGTTTTCTGGCAGATTCCTGCCTTGAGTTTGGTCTTGATAAAAACACAGTACACCAACACCAGCAAATAACATGACTCCCCAGATTATCATAGACTGTGGAAAGTTCACACTTGACCTCAAGCAAGTTTAATCCATTGATCCTCTTTATTTTTTCTGCAGACCTTTGTACCTTCATTCACAAAAAATGAAATGCCACCCTTTTGACACAGGTAAAATGCTTCTGGTCATGAGTGGCTTAAAAGGGCAGCAATATGTATTTTCCAAGCACATTGCGCTATAAAATTGCGCCAAAAAAAGCAATAAAATGTACCTGGAGTTTTGCCTTGATTCTTTTATGCATGTTTGAGAAATCCTTCAACTGCCATGGCAACTATTCGGTTGCGAAAAACGCCCAGGAGGATCTAGCACCGCCTTAGACACTCAGCTCCTCCTCTAGTAAAAACGCTGATACAGGGTTAAAAGAAGAGAGATTTGGTGATGACTTTCTGAAGGCGGAGTTTCAGAAAGAGCAGGAGTTTTTAAAGTGACAGAGGCCCCTTTTCAAGGCTTTGATTTATAAAGTAAAATTTCTTTAAGTCATATTTGATGTAGCAATTTTTAACAAAGTTACTTGATAAAATGGGACTATGGGCTTGGAAAACACATAATAATAATGCCCCTTTAATGGCTTGAAATTGGACTGTCTTTTTTAAGAAGCTCCTGTTCTTTCCGATACTCCGCCTTGAGCTTGTCATCAAAAACAATGTTAATTTAGGCTGAGCGCCCTAATGAACATTGGATTTTAATTTTCTTCACAATCCTCCAAAGTGGTAGTTCTCCCCGATGGCTTTATTCTTTTTTCCACTACAGTTTAAGTTTCCCATTGACATGATTGGATATAGCAGTCTGGAAAAACTGTTTCTTTACCAATCACTTTTTGTGGCTAACCCTGCTTGAGGGAGTCACTGAGAGCCTGGTAAATCAGTCTCGTCTTTTCCATGATTGTCTAAGCCATTAAATAGTCATAACATGAAAATTCAATATTAATATCCATCCATCCGTCCATTATCTAACACGTTTATTCTTGTGCCCATCTCCAGTGGTTAACGGGCGAGAGGCGGGGTACACACTGGACAGGTCGCTTGTCCATCACAGAGCTCAGTTTTAAAACACATTTCATATTGGCCCTTTGTGAAATTCTGGCTTTCAGAGAAACTGGATTTTGGGTTTCATTCGCTGTAAGGCATCAAAGTTAAAAGAAATTCCCTAGAATTATCACTCTGAGGGAATATATACTTCACCTTCAAATAGCTACTGATGAAAAATTCTGCCTTTTCGACTGATGATTTTACTCCATGTACAATGATTGTACTAATAGTGATAGTAATAATATCAGTCAAAAACGAAAACATTTTCATGTCTACATTTAGTTTTGATCACTTTTGTTTCACTTATATTTTAAGTATGATTGTGCTATAAGTATATTTAAAATACAAGTAAGTAAAAAAAAAAAATCTCTTTATATTAGTATCTCCATGAGTTAGTTGTAAAAAAAAAATGACATCAGATTGCCACAATGCATACCCAGACTATACTTTCTGCCTTACAGGAAATATAAAAAACTGGCCAGTTTGTTGAATCCTGACCTTTACTTAAAGCATATTGCAGGACACCTCCTCGAGCTCTCTGCAAGTTTGCAATCCACTTCAGAAGGACCAAATATCCTCATTTAGGATGATGTGAAAACATAAAAACTGGGAAGATTTGTTCTGGCTGGAGCAGAGAAGTTGTCTAAGGTGGAGAGAGAGCCACCGTTGTCCTCTAACTGCTCCTGCTGCTGCTAAGGGCTAACAACTCCTGCATTGATCCAAGAAGACACTCAGGCCTCTAACCTGCTGAGTGCTCAGTTCCAGTGAACAATGGAGTTCAGAGCGTGTCAATACACCATCCTATTGAGTGCTCTCCGTTTAGCAGCAAGATTGATGAGGTTAAGGCTCCCAGCTGAGGAGTCAAATGGTGTCAAAACCAAGGTGTTGCTTTGGATAAACAGGCCCTCTCTCTACCACCACCACCACGCTGAGAGTGGCTGGCACGAGGAATCAAATTTAAATGCACACTGGGTTCACGACAAGATATGCAAACTGTGGTGGGTGTTGTTTGGACTCTTCAAAATGCAGATGAGAATATGAGGCTGGGATAGATGATGCTTTGCAGACAGGAATGCACTGCAAATCCCCCAAGACACTAAATGATGTACAAGTGGATTTATTACAGTAGGTCCCTATAAATCTAAGGTTGGCCTGAACTCCAGGGAGAGGTTAATGGATTACAAAGGGATGTGGTATCGAACCTTAGAGAAGTTTATACACCTCATCAATATGTGAAATGCTATCGATCATCCAGATTTTGATCAATTAAATTCATAAACTTGACAATGCATGGCAATACCTTTCATGAGAAAAAGGAAAGTTTCATTTTGACCTGGCCACAGAAAATTGGTTCATAATAAGAGTTACAAAGTCACGAGTCCAAATAGTCCAAATAGAGATTTTTCCCCATACATGATGCTGGTCTTGATCCATAAAAAAATGTTTGTGTGCGTGCTGTCTTTCCATTGCCTAATTATAAAGAAAAAATTGATGTTGGTGCAGCACTCGTTATACAAAGTTTCCTCAAAGAGTCACTATAAACACTGATGTATGTAGCCAGGAAGGATCTCCTTAAGCGGCCTGTGTTACAACGGTGAAAGGAAGCATCTTACTGACGACACTTTGATTTTCATTTTATGGAGCTTATTTGTACAATCATCTCAAACGGCGTTTGACATCTTTTTGCTTCATCCGAAATCTAAAGTTGTTTTGTTAACAATCAAATTTGACTGATTTGGACCAAATATGATTTGGTGTAATTTTAAATAAATGAAATCATAACTGCAAATTCAATTTAAATGTTGAACCTTAAATGGAAATAATAGCTTTACTCGGCTTCCCAACAGAAAAATAACAAAAACAAAAAAATTTAAATTTAAACATCAACATTTTTGAACGTGGAATTTGCATGAAGCATGTACTTTTGATCAACCTACAGGAATAAACAAAGGTTCAAACATTTGATCTCACAGCGCTTCACTTAGTCACTTCTGCCAAGAAAGCTGAGAAAATGGTGGAAGTCCCTGCTTGTCATGGTTTCAGACCACTCAGCAGAGGATGATTCAAGGTTTTACAGTCAACACACACATACAGTATCTCAGGCTGGTGTTCTCATCTGTAGCTGAAGTTGCATTTTTTTTTTAGCAAAACACATACAATACAGCACCCTGCAAATGTATAAACAGAACTTTTCCACACTTCGATGTTGCAAAAATAGTGCAACATTTATCAGTTTTTTTCCAAATCAAAAGCTGAAAGGCATGACATTCATTTTATAATTAGTCATTCTTACTAATAACCCAAATTAAAATTCAGTCCACCTTGCAAAGGTGGGTGGAGTCTATCAAAAAGGACCAATTTTTTTTAAGCAGATGAAACCATAATAGAACTTTTTGGCCTACATGCAGAACAATGTGTGAAGAAAAACCATTGTTGGAAATCACCTTGGGAATAAAAAAAAAAAAAAACTCCTCACAGTAAAACATGGTGGTGGCAGGATCATACTGTGGGGATGTTTTTCTGCAGCAGGCTCATCAGAGCTGAAGATCAATACTGGAAGAAAATGACTGTGGCTCTATCACCTACATCCTAAACTTTCAACAACGTTTGTGGTTGTTCTGTGACAAAAACAGTTTCAGGGTGTGAATACTTATTCAAAGCTTCGCATAAATATAACAAAAACTATGACATTATAAAAACCATATTACGGATTTTAAAAGAATGTCAATTCATTTAAAATATTCTGCATTTTCAGTTTAAAACTAGTCGCACAATTTCTAGGCCTGCCCTAGTAAAAGGAATAACGTTCACTGTACATTGTTTCAGTTTTAAAATAACTAAGTCACTCTTCTTGTGGTGAACCAGATTTATTACAGTTGTTGACGACTTTTATACAATGTTCAGGACTTCTCAAAAAATTAAATGCATAAACAGAACACAGTAAACCTAATTGATGCTTAATTAACCCAACAAAGTGTAATCTGTGCCATTTTCTTTACATGTAGGAAAGCCGTGTGATGGAGACAAAAAGGCTGGCATCCCTTCTTCTCAGTCATGGACTCTTCTTGTTAGCTTGAGACACAGTGAGTAATTCAATAAGTCAAGTGTTCATTTATTACTTTCCTTTTCAATCACGGGGCATTTTTTTAACTTCCCCATCCACCTCCACACCGAGAGAGAGATAGAGAGAGCAAGAGAAAAAAGAAAGTAATACCAGTTCTGCAACTTCCATCTGTGGCAGCGCTTTTGTCTTACTGCAGCTTAATTACAAAATATTGTTGCCGTTTTCTGTAAAGATTACTCACTGTGGGAGGCCCTACCTAATTTGGACCGGAGGGTTTGTCACAGAAAATGATACGATGCAACTGGGCTTCCAGTATTAGATTTCCGCTTTTAGCCTCCTTGACATTTCAAGCTGCATGAACTAATACATCTGTTATTTGTTGATCATTTGATTATTAACATACTTCACAAACCAAATCAGCTGCCCTGCTGGAGACGCAGATATAGCTCTGCAGACTGTCTGGGTTTTTCCTCGCGCACAAACGCTCTCGCGCAAAGATGCAGAATTCTGCCCTCGGTGAAAAAGGAAAGCAAGAGAAGGAAAGAGAGAAAGAGAGAGAGAAAGCGAGGAGAAAAACATTTATCTTCTCTCTCCCCTCCCCTCCTTCTCTGAGCATATGAGCACTCTGACACCGGCATGGAACAAAGCCCGTCATCACATTCTAATCTCAAATTTCAGGGCTTTTATTTCACCCAAATGCCACCCTGCTGGCCTTGTGAATTATTGACAGACTGACACCAATGCAAAAGGACACATAAAAGAGGCTAAAAGCATCGGCCCTGGAAGAGCTTGTCCTCTCCTGTTGCCATCAGCAAGGAGAGCGACTCGAAAAATGCTTCGCAGGAAACTCACCGTAACTTTGAGACCGATGCAACATCTGCTTTCTGACTAGTGGATGTGCAGCTTTGGTCTGAATCTGTACGGTCATGGTGACGCTGAGGCAGAGCTGCTAATTAGCTGATCAAATCATTTAAATTAAAAGTAAGAAGTCACATAAGCTTAGTATTAAACAGGCGCCTTAAGAGTTGTTGTGATTTTACTATTAATTCTATTATTTCTCTTCTTGGAGAGACGTCACTACGCGAGGATCAGCGTGATCAAAAGTAAACTGTGGGAAGCCTTTCAGTCACCAGCCACACTAATATCTGTCAGCTGTGGATTCTCTCAACACCCACGCCTACTCCCTATTCTGATCAACATTAAAATGTAACAAAAGGAAAGTGGAAACGGAAGGGGAAGGTGGATAGAAATCACATGGTGTCGGCGGGTAGGTTCGTAGAGAAACAAGCCAAGATGACAAGTGAGCGTTTTTTTTTGTGCTTTCTGCTCTTTGGCTAATCAACCTCGCTCTCGTTGCTGGCCCCCTCGGGTCGCCTCAGTTTGTCCACCTGTTCGTTAATCTGTCCGTCTCCGCCTCTTCGATCCTCCGTCTGCATGCTCAGAGCTTCCTCCTCTTCTACGTGGCTGACATCATCCTCTTCGTCTTCATCCTTCTTCTCCTCCTCACCCTGCACCTCCATGCGCACCTGGTCTAGCGGTGGAGTCGTGTGGACGTCGCCGTTCATACTGTGGGCTCCATCTGGGCCCCCCAGCGCTTCCTGGGGGCTCTGGTGTCCATCTTTGACTGGGGAGGAGTTGGCGGACTCGTTGCTGACGGGGGAGATGTCGCTGCTGCTGTTGGTGTGGTTAACGGACGGCGAGCCGACTGCTGACGGTGACTTCAGGGGAATCTGCCACGAGGGGATCTTTGGAATGGCAGGAGTGGAAGGAAACTGTCTCCTGTGGGGTTAAAAACAGGAAAATAGTTAGCCTTATAGACACCTTCATAAAAAAAAAAACGGTTTTTATATTAGATTAGCAACCAAAGGTGGGCAACAGCAACCACAAAACCCTTACACCTTCTAAACACAATTACTACCCCTTGAATTTTGCCACAATTTTCCAGGTTGCAACCACAAATTTCAATGCATCTTATTGGGATTTTATCTGACAGATCAACTCTCTTAAGTGGATGGAAAACAACATATGGGTTTAAAAAATATTCAAAGAGAGTCATGCATTTGTATTCTTCACTCTCCTTTACTCTGATGTCTCAAGATAAAAACTTCTAGCACCATTTAGAGCAGTCATTGAAGAAGCAGAGAAAGGGTCCATCGAAGGTGGGAAAATCTGCTGACAGGAGAGGCGTTAGTCATGCACTCTACAAATCTGGCCATCACAAGAGTGGCAAGCAGAAAATCTTCAAGTGTTTTTAAAATATAAAGTGATAGAAAGGTTCATTTTAGCAGTTTTTCTGTGTGTTGTCATGCAAATCTACATAGACGTCCCACAGCAGATTGAAAGTTGCAGAATATGGATTAATTCAAGGGGATGAATACTTTTGCAAGGAACTTTACATTTTAACACGGAAATCTTAAGTACTTTTCATAATTATGATGGAGTATTTTCCCGCTGTAATAGCCAGATGTTCGCCACACCTAGTAAAGTTTATTTGTCTCTAATTACACAGAATGCAGTTTTTAAGATCAAAAAGACGCTGCAGTTTGGAGACTACTTGGATCGTCAGAACAGAAAGGTAACAAGTTTTAGAGACAGATGGCGAGTCTTTATTTTATGATTCAAGCCTTTGCAAAGAAAATTACAGCAAGAGTTGGGACGAAGTCAGGAAAGCAAATGACAAAAGGATTATTACTGATTAAAATTTAGGAGAGGAGGGGAACAAAACATGCTCAACCAAACAGTTCTGAAGCAATTTATGTCCTTGCTGGTTTTTCTGATGTACACTCTAACTTCAAGGCCTCATTACAGATGGGGATACATAACCATGCATGCTAATCGACCCAACTGAGCTGGACTATGTCTGATTAAGAGCAAAAACGCAGGAAGGCTAAAGAGAATACAGAACTTCATTTTTATCACAATGGTAAGATCACGATAAAGTCAATTAAAAGTGTGTTTTTTCTTTTTACTAAAAGAAGCTAAACTTAACTATTAATTGTTCTAGGTTGATGTTGGTAATTTTTTTTCTGCATTAGACACTTTAACACTGAGATCAGCCAACTGAATGCTGCAGTATGCGTAAAGTAAAAAAAAAAAAAACAATGTAATCAACTGAGAGTCGTTGCGTTCCTAAGGTTTATGTATTTGTGGAAAATGTTCAGAACATTATCAGAAATGCATCACTGCAGAGTGGCATTTGCCTGATGGCGCTTCTGTTCTTGTAATTTCTGTCTGAAATTTAAACTCAGCCCTGCAGCGAAAACACATATGTTGACTTTAAAACCTGTTCCAGACACGCACCACTTTTTGCTGATTTGGAGGCAACTTGGCGTTAAGTATGTACATTGAATGGCAAGGTTTGCCTGAATTCGATCACTTACGTTTATTTTTTTTATTCAGTCTTCTGATCTCACAGAAAAATAAATTTCTCAAGGATTTTTTTAAATGTCTTTTTAGAAAATGCTATCTTGTAGGCCTTTTTGACAATCAACACACATCTGCTTTACTAGAATGAGTTTATGGTGAGCTCCCTTGTGTTATCTATTTTGAGAAGTAGCTAATAGAAATGTGAGAAGTTAAGAAAAGGGATTTATTTACACAGAAAAAAAAGACAAAATATCCAGTGAGTGGCAGCTGTGTGGATAAAAATGCCTTGTTGCTGTCGGAGCAAAGGAGAAATGGCAGACTGTTTGGAGATAACAGAAGGCATCAGTAGCTCAAATATTTGTCACCACAAACGTATGAGCCTTACCATCTTACCAGCCTTACCCTGGCTGATAAATAAGAACATACCAACAAGGGGTATCAGCCAAAAAAACGAGTCTTGGATTATATCGACCTGCAATAAAATCTACGATAAGCACAGTGATGGAAGCACTCCGCTCAAGAATTTTGCACCAGCATTTCTATCCAGTAGCCCACTAGTATCCCACACACAGACCTACCGGTTTATAATAAACATGTCAGTTGTTCTCATAACTATTATTGTTGACCATAGTTCTCTATTTGAGTAATATCACTTGATCAAGCCTTTTATAACACTCCACATAACAAAATAAGTAAAAAATAAAAAAAAAAGTAAGTATGATTTGTGTTGATCTCGTATCGGGTCAATATCCTTCACGTTTTAAATTCTTAGAAAAATGAAGTGATGTTTTTATAAAGAAATCACAAACTACAATGTTACACTTGATCAAGCGCATGGTCATTGGCACACAGTTCAAATGGACTCCATTACAGAAATCAAAAAGGCCACAAGCAATGTGTCCTTACCCTTCCAACACCAAAATACACACACACACACCTGAAGGGTGTTTCATGTGACAGTGGTCTGGATAACTTTGTTACCTGCTGAGCAGTAAGCCCTTCAAAGAGGCAATCTCAGCCTTTAGCTCTCCAACTGTTTGGTTGTCCAGGATGCGGTTGGTTGAGGATGATGTCTGTAGGAGAAGCCCCAGAGAGACACACACAACTGTCAGAAACACACACATATGTACTGGTCAGGTCACATGTACAGTCACGGCACAAAGTCCCAACACTACAGGCCCCTTTAACAGTTCAACCACATGAAATATTTAAACCTTATTTAGTGAAAGGACGGGGTAAGTAAACAAATATGGCAAATGCAAATGCTAAAAGCCACACGTTTTCCTGTAGTCAAGCCATGAGTCACCATAACAACTTAGCAACAGCCTGTTGGTGGAGGTGACAGGCAGGAGGGCAAACATATCCACTTCACCCACCTTTACTGAAGTCAGGAAGTCCTGTGAGAGCGAATCACCTGTTTTTACATAATTTTCCATATTGCGCAGGAAAGATTAGGTCAGTGTGCAATGTTTTGGATAATGACAATCGGGGGAACAATGGGCACATTCATGAAGACAACCCAAAGCGCAACAGTGTGTTTTGTTCTTTTTCTCTTTTATCAAAGGGTTGAGTTGTCACGCACAGACAAATACATTGGTGTAGCTTGAAATGCTACAGGGTATTATGGAAAGGTATTTGAATGGCAAATTACTGTTGAAAATCTGATGCTGAATTTTCTTTTTTTTTTTGTGAAGGAAAGACTTGTAGCTTATTACAAAAAGAAGGAACAAAATGAAAGTTTTTACAAAAGCCTGAGGAGAAAAGTAAGTGATTTTTTTAAAAACAAATTTACAATGAGCAACTCTAAAACATGCCAGATGACAGACTGATAATTATGGCAGATACAGGATAAAAAAAAGGTGAGGCCTGTTTTTGAGGAGTCTTATGCAGTCTGTCACGAGACTGCTTGATTTGAAAATGTTGCAGAGTTTCTTAGAATATAAAAAGTATTCATTCACTCTAAAAGGAATTGGGGGTTTAGAGTTCAATGGATAGTCAAAATCAATGTTTCTAATGTTAACTTAAGACTTAACTTTGAGGAACACAAAAGGCAAAACTTGGATGCTCTTAAGTGAATCACACGGACACTTTTGTGTGCTGTATCCATCTCCCTCTGCAGTAAAAGAAAAATGTCTTGAAAAGGAGCCATCATATCGAGCTACAATGACCTTAAATGATATATTTTCAAACATGACAAACATGAAAAAGATTTGCGCATACATGCCATTGTCAGCCAGAAGACCGAAGAGCAAGTGACATAAACATTCTCCCCACACCTGGAAAAGTTAATTAGAAAGTTCAATAAAACCTCGACTCTGAAGGTGTTGCAACCACTGAGACCTTGAGAATCAGGGGTTTTGCTCTATGGAGCACTTCGGCTGTAGCATACCATATTTCATTGAAACAGCAATCCCCACACATGACAACAACACCACAAAAGCAAATTGAAGGCTAAATGTAGAAAGGATAGTTCTAGCATAATGCATGGACAGCTACTGCCACAGAATCTTATGTGGCCATAACTGTGGATTTCCTAATGTGCGGCATATGGCTTGTAGATTGTGCCAATTGAGAACAGTGGTCATAATGCATTAGTCATAGATTTATAATCAATCTTGCAAAAGTATTACGCATATGAACTTTTGCTGGTAATGCTAACTGTGCTAATCACTGAAATAAGATAAGGAATTTAAAATGTCCTTTCTGCATTTCATTTGCTTTGAAATAATAGTAAAATATGCATAACTGCAAAGCTGTGTAACAATGACTGCTCTTTGTCTCACACAGTGCGATGTCACCCATGGTTCTAATATAAATAATTACTGATTAAGCATAATATAAAAGACCGGTATCATTTTAGACACCTTTTAGCCACAATCTGGAGGATTTTACTGTATTTGTAGATTTCTGTGATGCATGGAAGCACATCTCAGTGTCTTTGCTCTCATTTAAAATATCATTATTTTTTTACAGCAAACATTTTATTTGTTTAATGTTTATTGTATTTAAAAATAAACACATTTATGTCTTTTGTTAAAGAAAAAAACCCCCAAATAAGCTAAAATCCTTATCAGCAAGTCAAAGTTTCAAAATCTGATTGATGCATCTCTATGTTGTACATATTTCCCGAAAGCATTCTCGGCAGTCAAACAATTATTCCAATACAACTATTCAAAAACAGAAGCTCATTCAACTGATTGCAGTGAGATGGTTTTATCAGGCAAAACATTTGTGAAACCATGAAATGCATAAGTGCTTTTCGTTGTAACTCTAAAAAAAAAGGACAAACACATACAGGAACCAGTCGACAGGCCAACGAGACCAGAAGGGATTAGAAGTAGACGAGGGAAAAAGTGGGATAAAAGAAAAGTAAAAGCTGTAATTAAGACTCTCCTGACTCACCAGAGGAAGCTTGTTAGGAAGCGTGGACCCCCTATCGAGGGGAGAGGGATAACTTGGACTCTTTCGCTTGTAATTAAATCTAAGAGAAATTAATTGAATCACATCTGAAAGGGATCAGACTCATTTACAGCGGATGGAGGAAGGCAGAGGAGGAGAAGTGAAGACGAACGATAGGAGTTTTTCTTTTTTTTAGGGGGGGGTCTCTTATCGGCTCCTAAACCTCTCCGATAAGGAGCCGTGTTTCTAGAGGTGGTGCATTGGAGGCCTGCTAAAGACACTCTTATTACAGCCGTCACCTCATTAGAACCATCTTAATCCCTTGCCTCCCCACGGCACAAGTATAATAAGGCTCAATTCTGCTTCTCCCTCATTTTTTTCTTCAAAAAAAAAAATAAAAAAAAATTAATAGCTTTAAAAGGCAGAGGAAAAGAAAAGTGGCCAAGGCACAGAATCACTTTAGGGTTTCTAAAATGAAATAAAATATGACCATTCCTATATGTTTATGCCACCCAGCATAGGAAAAGAAGGCTTTCAAGTAGACATATTAACCACCATCTACATTTATAATGTGCATTATCTACAGAGCAGCACCATATAATATCTCACATCAAGGCTTGTCACACAACACTAACTCTGACATATGTCTTATTAAGTCTGAAGAAACCTAATTAAATGTTGGGCCAAGACTGGATTTCAGCTCAGAGATACATTATGTCAGCATGGATACACACACATTGTGTTAGGATCATATGCTAAGTGCACTAGGTGCTTGGCTAAAGGTTGAGAGTTGGGGTATCGGTGACTGCAGAAGATTGACGAAACGTTGACTTTAAAAGGCCCACCTCAAGTGTCGACAAGTATCCACTTTAGTGTGAAATTTGTGATGTTTAAACAACTGCGGATCAAAACGTTTCAACCGCTGCAGTTACTAGGGAGATTGTAAAGCACCTGTTATGAGAGGCTTCTGAGGATACTCATTGCTATAATTTGTTTACTCATAATTACTTATAATTTTGCTGAAAATGTAAATTAATTATTGTGCATTTATATGTCATAACTGAGCAATTTATTTTTCCTGGGGTTTTTCTTTAATACGTTTATTTGATGAACTTTTTTTCCTCTATATGTTAGGTTTCAACTTGTGAAACTTGAATGTTGCATTTTTTCCACTGTCACCACGTTTGTTCAAAATTCAGGACTGCTATAAAGTCACTGTTGTGATGCCTTTTTTTAATCAACTGGGATTAAATGATCAACTGGATCTACTGTGATGGATTATTATTTCGAATGAATAAATGAATGTAACTGGATAATAATCTGACTATATGATTGGGTTGATTTGAAATGAATTTGGACAAAATATGATGCCATGTAATCAGATGAATTGGACCGGTTTGTCTTATAAAATGGTTTGATTGCCTTGTCGTGAATTGTTATGCTGAAATGTTACACTTCCTTAGTCCTGATTAAATGTAATAAATTTACATTAAATTTGTTAAGTTTTCTAACTTCTGGCTAAAACAGATACAAAATATGAACTCTTACATTTCAAACAGCAAAGAAACTATTAAAAAAAAAAAAAAAAACTAATTTAAGTCCTTTTTCTCTCTTTTCCTGGGACTTTTGAAAAAAGTTACAGCTACAGGGTGGCAAACATAAACTCTTATGCACCTTATAAAAAGCATCATGCATGAACAAATAATTGCAAAACAAATGAGCCAACCTCCCATCCCTCCAAAAACAAAGAAAACCCACATACTATCAGAGAGCTGCAGCCTATTAAATCATCAACCACCAACGTGCGGCCAGGCTGTGTGTTTTTACTGAGTAAAAACTGTTCACAGCAAGACTCCCCCCGTACTGGTTTAAAAGCCTTGTAACTAATATGTCTCGGGTGGGTGCCTGGGTGTGATAGGGGTCTGCCTCTTTCTGCTGGTTAACTGAGTGCTTTGGGGGGAGGAAAAAAAAGGGAAAAAGAAGAAAAATATATTTTATGAGCATGGAGAGAAGAAAATAGCAGCAACTCCAGCAGCATCCAAGGATGGCAGCACATCTGGCTAAATGAAGATAAATGCCTTTGGACTATTAGCAGCAAGATAAGATCTTTAACAAGCCTTGTTTAAGAGAGTCTGAAGGCAAATTAATTCACAGTTGTTCCGCTGGCAGACAGTATGTTTTTGTGTAACACATGTATATTTATGATGGAATTAGTTTCATATGGAGTTCCCCGGAGGAGTGTTTTTGAGTAGAAACACTGGTACAGTGCAATTGATTTCGCTCTATTTATGCTCTTTCCCACTGGCACTTCATCTTGTGTAAGCATGGAGGCGTTTTCTAATCTTCTGTGTAGTATCCACTAATAAAGAGAACGATCAGTGAGTTGAGACAGCAGGGCAAACACAGTTAGCACGCAGATTTGTAATGATAATGGGGTAGAAATGGACTTGGCTGTGTAACATCAGAGATGGATCTTCCTAAGGCAAATCTATCTGCAACACTTGTGTGGTGTGCAGAGATGGAGAGATTTGTTCTAGTGCCTGGTAAGAGATGTGTAAAAGATCTTGAAATTAATTCATCTTTCGCAGGAGTAATATGTCCTATGATGGACTGGGGACTTGTGTCCAGGGTGTTGTCCCATGCCCAATGATTGCTGGAGGTGGGCGCAATTGTAGAAACCCCTGATGCAACCACTTTACACAATTTCCTTTTGCCAGTAGAGATCCAAAGTGATTGAAAGAACATCAAGAAACGATCATGTGATAGAAAAACCCTTTTTTCCAGGTCTGCTGCCTAACATCTAGTGGTTGTGTCGTTAGTGCATAATAATTGTCATGGAGATTTTGTTTAATTTTTCTATTGTCCTGCTCTGTTAACTATAATGGTGGCAGCATAAATGGGTCATCATTGTTTAGTTCAGTGGCCAGTAGCTGAAAGAAATGGGCCTGGGTGCCACATAATTTTTATATACAAATGAACAAAAAAGTTAAGGATTATTACCTACTAACTATGATCAATAAAAAAAAAGTATTAAAAAAAATTGTTCAGTTAAGTCATCTTTAAAAGGGGTTGCACCAAAAATTGATTTCTTTTATTAAAGCTAAATGTTTCTTAACATGGGTTTTCCTTTCCCAATGGAATAATATACTCAAAGTTGGATTTTTTTAAATGTTTTAGGGTGAGAATATGCTGCTTCAGTACAAGATGCCTTCAAGCTTTTCACACATATTTACCAAAGGTGACATGCATGGTTTTTTTAGCATCTGTACAGCAGCATGTCCTCACAGAATCCTAAGTGAGAAAACAGCTCAGTCTGGAAATGTGCTGCATCAGCCTGTGTTCTCTGGGTGAGCTTATGCGCGGACATGAGTCCTTCTGTCTAAACTCACGTCCGTAATGACGTCCCCCGCTTTGGGGACAGTGGACCCACACCGCAAGCGAGCGGTTTCAAGCTATGAGAAATGTTTACTTAGCAGCTGAGGAAACAGAAGTCTCCATGTGTTTTGGGTTAAAGGCACATTTCCGCGTTGAGAGGTATAATTGCTAAGCGTGGCGCACTTTAAGCAGCACAGTGGAGCAAAACCCTGAAAGCCACAAACGGTGAATGATAAGTAGCTCCCCAGCTCCAACATGTGTTTCTCATCAAACATCGTGGACCTGAAAACAATTTCCCAATTTCCCTCATGGCCTGAGACAACAGAGGGCCTCGTGCCGACTCACAAGGAAAATTTAAGATCAACACTATGACTATAAAGCAGGGTTTATGATTTGTTTAATGGGTGTTTTGATGGGAAATATACTTTTTATACACTGCTGCTGTCCAACAAGGCACTCATAGTAAATGAAGTGCACTTTTTAATCCAATCTGTGATTTAGGGATGACAAATGAAAAGGAAAGAGGAAACACTGTTATTTTCTGCCGGAGGAAACTCATTGTTTAAATTGGACTTTTGTCTGACTGTGGAACTAGCTTCAACAGTTCAGACCAGCAAGGGGTCAAATTAGATCATCACTGCGTTCTGCCAGGCAGAGATACTCGGAACTCAGAACAGCGCAAAATGAGCTTTGATGAAAGTCGTCCAGGGAAGAGATCCATACTTTTCTTCCTCATTTGTGCCAGAGCAGATGCATCCACATATGTTTTCCTGTGATATCCAGATGCTACAGTTATACACCCACGTGCTTAACAAGCTGTGGAGATAAAACATTGTCAAAGATTGTCTCTTTCAAGGCCATTTTTAGAGACCCGTGGATCATAAAGCGATTTATGAGAGGTGGTAATAAAAATCTAGCAACATTTCATCTCTACACATGTTTTAAAAACAATCACTCAGGTGGATTCACTGAAACACTTAGCATCCTCAGTAGATTTTAGAGAACGGCCTATAAAAATCAAGACAGTATGGTTAAAGATTATGGTTTCATGATGGGATCCACCTTATTTTTTTTTTTGTAGCCTCTGTTCTGATGATATACAATATAATAACCCTGTCTGTTTTGGGTACTTATAACTCAAACAGTATAAAGGATTTTAGCACAAAGAGGCCCTGAGACAGCTTGTCTCTCTCATCATCAATCTTAAGCGTTAAGATTGATGATGAGAGAATCTGCAGTGTTTTGTGTATTGATGAACTGGAGGTTTTGTGAAGTTGTATCATGTTCCTGTTTTTTTTTTTTTAAACCGGTTATGAGAGGTTTGATACATACTGAGTGTACTGAGAAGCTGAGTCTGAAAAAAAGTACAGTTCAAGACACAATATAATCCTTGAAGAGCAGAAAACCTACAAATCTTAAAGGTTTCAAACATTCAGTTGTTTTCTGAAGCCCAAATGTATGAAAAATTTAATCTTTTGAGACATAGGCACAAAACTATATACATCCCCCCTTAAAGCTGCAGTAGGTTAATTTTATAAACATTTTTTTTTACTTATTTGTTGAAACTGTCACTATGTCACGACAGTATAATATAAGACAGAAAATCTGTGAAAAAATATCTAACTTCTGCCTTTTCCATCTGCAGAAACAACCAGGAGGAAGGCCTTGGCGCTGTCAATCATCCTTTTGCACATGCTGCTCACACCCTCCCCCTTGATTTCTGCTACGCTACACATGGTTCAGCACAACATAGCCCATTACGGATGCCCAAGCTACTTAACATGGCCAATGATGATGGTGGACAAACAATTTTCTTCTAATGGTAAGCTATTTCTTCGCCATTAAAACATGAAGCCACGTCTACACGAGAATGATTGACAGCGTTAAGACCTTCCTTCTGGCTCTGATTGGTGCATCGGAGTGGTGCATTTCCTCCAATAAAAGCACTGGGAGGAAGTAGATGAGCTTACATTTTCACTGATTATTGTACAAGTCATGTTTTACTATCACAACATGATGCCAGTTTGAACATATATATATATATATATCTATATATATATATATATATATATATATATATATAGATATATATAAATATATATTTAAAAGTTATAGAGTGAAG
>CAEFZX010028457.1:0-15613 GCA_903066825.1 Alfaro cultratus
CAAACAGCTAGGGCCCCAAACAGCTAGGGGCCCAAACAGCTAGGGCCCCAAACAGCTAGGGCCCCAAACAGCTAGGGCCCCAAACAGCTAGGGCCCCAAACAGCTAGGCCCGGCCCTGATGCTGCAGGTCTCCCTGGTCCAACAGCTGAATCAGGTTCTAATTATTTGACTCAGGTGTGTTGAAGCAGAGACGCCTCTACAGGTTCCACGAGGCCCTCCAGGCCTGGAGTTGCCCATCTCTGCTCCACATCTTCAGACGTTCCCCTCATAAATCTGCAAGTTTCTCGTGTTGAATGAAGCTCAGTGGTTGAACTTTGACCCTGACGTTTCCAGGTGCGTCCGGCTCGATTCTCACCTGTTCTCCAGCTGAACCAGCTCCTCCTGGTGCTGCTCCTCCGCCCTCCTCAGCGCCTCCTCCAGGTTCGACCGCACCTCCTCCCTCTCCAACTGCAGGCTCTGGCAGCGCTGCGCCGACGCCGCTGGACGGGAACAGGAACCGGGTTA
Organism: Alfaro cultratus; assembly: GCA_903066825.1. Taxonomy (NCBI): domain Eukaryota; kingdom Metazoa; phylum Chordata; class Actinopteri; order Cyprinodontiformes; family Poeciliidae; genus Alfaro; species Alfaro cultratus. The sequence goes on from CAEFZX010028457.1 coordinate 505, forward strand.
CCATGGTAACGGCAGGTTCGAAGGGAATCGGCAGTTTTTTTGGGAACAACATGGAGCTGCTGACATTCCAGGGAGATTTCTTCCTGCAGCCGGGAACATCTGGGTGTCACTCTGAGGTATGGAGGCACACGCAGGCCCGCCGGTTCTGATCCATCTGCAGCAACACGACCAGAACCGCGACCCAGAGCCGTGTTGTCTGGGGTGACCGCCAGCTGCCGGCTCTGAATGGAGCTCAGTGTGGATGCCTGTCACCGCGGCAACGGAGACACCAAGCAGCTAACCCGAACCTGAGGCTGGTTCTGATGAACGGAGCCAAACCGGGTTTGGGTTCTGAGCAGCTGCAGGAATCTTCCTGTAGAACCACGGGACAGAACCAACTGTCGGGTTGGTTCTGCTCAACCCGACAGTGTGTGTGAGTGTGTAGGTGTGTTGGTTGTCTTTAAATATCATATTTAAAGTGTTGATTCCAATTTGCTTTAAAAACCAGATATAAACTTCAAAATAATTTAATCTACCAAAGGAGAAAATAAACAAACACTTTTCAATAAAAAGTGTCACTTTGTATTTAATATCATATTTGGCTATGGCTTTAATTAAAAATAACTGACTAAATAAACTCTTATTAGTGGGATTATTTGCATTAAATCCTTCTGATCAGGAAATCCATGTGGGCTCTTTCAAAATAAAAGCATGTGCTCCATTTAGCAGGTTTTCTGCCCTGATGCGTTGAAGATGTTCATTATGTTTGCAGGTCGCGGCCTGCATGCAGCAGCTGCTACAACACCACGCTCCCAGCAGCCGCTGCCCTGCGGGCGTTTCACATGCAAATAGGGGTTAGACAGAGCATGCTGCAGTAGAGAAGCTCTTACCCAGGTCTGCTCTGAGCTTTTCCAGCGCCGACGACAGATCCTTCTTCTTCTTCAAGGTTTCCTCTCGCTGAAGAAAACAGAGGAGAGGCGGTAAGAGGCCAGAGAAACTCATCATCAGCCCACAAAGTGATTTGATTTTATTCTAGTTACATGAAAAATGTGTTTGAACTTTATTTACCATTTTAGTCTCCTAAAGGCAAACTGCACACTAATGCTTTACTTATAAATCCTAAAAACTATTTTATTTATCAGAAGACTTCTTGTGGCTAAATAAAAAAATATATATAAAAAAAAACAGTTTGACAGAAAATATAATTTTAACTCTGTGATTCACTAGGAAATATTTGGGAAATGTGAACATTAAGAGATCAGATGATTGATCATCTCTTCTTCATTTTAACCATTCAGTGAAGTTGCAGTTTTTGTTGAAGTTTTTTTGGTTTTCCACCTAATTAATTATATTAAAACACAAACTGGATTTCTTAGATTGTTCTCAAATATCTATAAAAAATAGTTTAAAAACACTTAGCTTAACTTCTGTTTAGTCTGGTTCAGTTTAGCTAACGCTAAGTACAATCTAGTTTCTCAAGTCCTAATATTACTTTGTATTTTAAAGCTTATAGGCTAGTTTAATGCTATTCTGGTCTAGTTAAAGTTACTGAGTTTAATCTGGCTTATTTTAGCTAAACATAGTTTAGCTTTGATTATCTTATATTATAGGCTCTTATTTTAGCTCATTCGACCCTGGTTAGCTTAGCCTATATTAGCTTAGGTTATGTTAAATAGGATTACTTAAACTTGGTTTAGCAAACCTGTGACTTATCTTGACTGACATTATTTGATCTTTTCTCAGTTTATTTGTAGTACTGTATTTTACTGTACTTTAGCTTTTGTTAACTACCTTTGTTAAGTTAGCCTAACTTAAGTTAGGCTAACTTAGGCTAATTTAGCCTAAGTTAGGCTAAGTTAGCTTAGCCTAACTTAGTTAAGCCTAGATCACCTTATTTAAAAAATAGAAAAAAATCAGCCTATTTTAATCCTGCCAAACTCTTAAATTAGCTTTGGCTAGCTTAGCTATAATTAGCTTAGCCTACATCAGTTTGGGTTAAATTAAATAGGATTAGACAGGATTATGACTTATCTTGACTGTAACATTTTTTAATCTTTTCTTTATTTTGCTGTAGTTTAGCTCAAGTTAAATGACATTAGCCTTACTTACTTTAGCCTAGCTCGTTTAACCTTCCTTAACTCGTCTTTTTTTAGCTTAAGCTAGTTTATCTTTTGTTAGTTTAGTCAACCGTAACATTACAGTTTATCTTAACATTCACTTGGCTGTTTTAGTTTAGCTTCGCTTTTATTAGTTTATCTAATCTTAGATTAACTTTGATCAACTAATAATTTAATCATGAGGATTATTTATGTCAGGTTCTGGACTGTTAACCTGTTGAGTTTTCCAGGTTAAAACCATCCGGAACCGGTCCGAGTCAGACGGGTGAATGTTTCCACAACAGAGCGGTGCCGTGTCCGGATCTCTGTTTACACAACAGTTCCACGCTGCCGACCCGACCCGACCCGACAGAACTCCTTTCAGCTGCAGGAGATTACTTCTCTGACCCAAAACATTCCTGACACAAAGTTTGAACTGCTGAAGGAAGAGGAAATCCATTTTTAACATTCTTTGTTTCTGTTTTCGTTTAATCATTTCTGACCGGGTTCTAGCAGAACCTCTGCTCCTGAAATGGATCAGCCATTAAAACCGGTTCCTCTGTTTACACTTGTAAATATGAAACGGCTCAGAAAACATCGGAACCACGTTTCCTCTGAAGAGTTCATGCATGAAGAGCCGCTTCTCTCCAGAACCCGATGGTGATCTGGTTCTGGTCGGACCGGAGTCCAAACAAAGCGTCTCATAAAATCAGAGATAAGAGATGAAAGAGCAGCAGATCCGTCCCACGTCCTGATCCCGACCAGAACCCAGAGACTTTATGACAACAGCTGGAAAACTGCCTCCCAGTTCCCCTTAAGAACAGCGACCAGAACCGGACCCACCTTCCGCTTCCTGCTGCGCCGGTTCTGGAGGCTCCGGCTGGACCCGACTGGGGCTTTGCTCTCCGTGGTTCCCATGTTTCAGAGTGCAGCAGCTCTGAAGACTCGGCGCCGCAGCCGCTCCTCCTCTCCTACCTGTTCCTCCTCCTGCAGCTGGGATCCGCAGGAATGCCGGTCATTCCCGCTCCGCCTCGTCTGAAACCGGTGAGTCTGCATTGGAGGAATTCCTCTCTCACCGCCTTCAAAGTCTATTTCACAGTCATTTCTGTCAGGTGATGAGTGGAAGGACGGGAACGGGAAGCCAAGATGGAGCCAACCTGACAATGACTCATCTGTCTATGAGAGAAGATCTTTGTTTGATTGATCGACTAGTTTTGGTTGGTCCAATGATCCAGATTTTGTTTTCATTGATTGAGAAGGAAAACCCAGTGATGCTCTCTGGCGCCCCCTGGAGGCTTCCTGTGGTATTCCCAGTTCAGGATGGATGGTTCCACTGGAAAACCTGCTGCTGCCTGATCAGGTAAAAGTCCAGGCTTCAGAGAAAACACGCTGCTGCAGAATCAGGAAGTTTATCTGGACGCACAAAAGAATTTTTATTAGCCTTCGGTTGCATAACAACGCCGACTCGTCTGAATGCAGGTCGGGTCGTAAAAGCTGAGATAATGATCGACTTTCACTGCAACACGCAGCGCTAAAGGCTCGTCCTGACATCCAGAGAGAAACAATCAGAATGAATCCCCTGCCGACGGTGTGATTATTCACAGCCCAACGGCTCGGATCAACAGAACCGGAGCAGGAACAGGTTCCAGCAGGAAACTGCTCCGAGGAACAATTTTAACCTTCGTCTGGATGTTTTTATTATTAGTCAGAGCAAGGCAAATATTTACTGAACAGCTTCTGCATCCAGGATGTGGAGATCCTGCTGCTCCCAGCCAATCAGCAGCCTGCAGCAGCAGCCAATCAGCAGCCTGCAGCAGCAACAACTGATCAGAGGCGTTTTTCAGACTCAAACCAGCCTGAAAGTCAGAGCTGATTGGGAGTTGATGCCCTACAGAGGATGGTGAGGGGAGCTGAGATCAGGATCTGATCGATTATAGATTAGATGGATTATAACTATGAACATTACTTACATAACTATTACTGGATTACACAGTTTGAGTTCTCTTCTTTGCTTCTGTCGGTCTCGAAGCCACGGCTCATCAATGCTTTGTGCTGCACTTGCCTAACAACATGGCGGTTCAGCGCTGCAGATCACTTCCGCTTCAGATTTGTGGGAACTATGATATCCAAAATTAGTGAAAGTGTGCCATTCTAGCTAGAGATGATTTCTGTCTGTTTAAATGATCTGTGGGATTTTTCATCAACTCAACCAAAGAAATGAGAGCAAACTGGGTTTTTACACAAGAGCCAGACTGAAAAAGAAAAACTTGCCTGTTGAGCTCTGGGTGGAAACCAGTTTAAGGGAAGGTTTGTGGGTTTGAATCAGTCAGTATTTCACTGAGAACATCTCAGGTTAATCACAGCCTGGGTGTTGCCACTGCGTCCATCATCGCGCTGCGTTTCAGCAGCTTGTTTCTGGGTGAGGACAGAAACCCGTTCCATCACCTACCGACGCTTTAATGACAGGCTGCTGCTGCAGTTCAGACCGCCGGAGGGCAGGGAGGCGTGGAACAGATATCTGATGGTTTCCACTCATTTAGCTCAGGTTGGTCTGACCTGTAATTAACGAGCCCAAACACATTCGTCTGGAACAGAAAGGAAGATGCTCCTCTGTTTGGGAACATCTGAATCCAGTCAAACGTGACAGGTTAGGGATCTGCAGCGGCTCAGCAATCATCAAGCTGCAAAAACTCCAGATGGCAAAGATCCTGTCAGCTCCCAGCTGGAAACCAGCTCAAAGACCCTTTCAGGTCAGAGGTCACGCTCTGCCTCCAGAGGAAGTGCAGTATCTGTTCCTGAGTGACGCGACAGGAGATGACGGATGGATCGGTGGTTCATCTTGCAGCCTGGAAGCAGAATCTGAATTCTGCGGTCGGTTTTATGTTCACCTGAAGGTCCTGAGTTATAAACCTGAAGGTTCAATCTGGAGGGGATTGTTGTGGAGCTTCTTTACCTCACAGCTGAGGTGGATCAGAATCTGAAAACTGATATTTACCTTCAGAGGTTATCCAGGTAGGAAACCAGGTGAGCTCTGAGGAGTCAGCACTGAACTCAGGTCAACATGGTGCTTAGCTGGATGCTAAGGGGTTCCAACAAAAAAAACTTCAGAAAATGAGTTTCCAGATTTCTCCTCATTTCCATCCTCAGATGGATTTGATTAGTCTTCCAATCCTGATAACTTTGCGTTGTTGGCAGGATAAGTGTGGTGTGTATCATCGTTCTATAGATCTATAACCCAGAATGTATGCGCCGCTTTTACGTCACCAGACTAGAACTACCAAGCCAAATTGGTAACCAAACCCAGACCGCTCAGAAGAAACAAGGCAAAACAGATTTGATTAATCTTCCCATGGTGATAACTTGGTGATGTCAGCACAATTCATGAACAGAAACGTTCAACAGGAAAATGTTTCTGTGTACCAGTTTGACCAATCAACTTTGGCACAATGGAGAGGTTCCTTACCAACAGTAAAAAGAACGTAAATACTGTATGTGAGCTTGTTGGAAAGTCAGTTTCGTCCTTGAAGGTGGAGAAGCTAACATGCTAGTAAAACGTATGTGATCGTGAATCCATCTGGATCATTTTCAAAGGAATAGGAGACCTGGGAAGCAGAGGAGCCAACCACCGTGGAGGATTCTGACCTTTGGTCTGTTCTTGGAGGAGTTGGTGTGGATTCATGACGGGTCGCCTGGTACCCCGGAGAATGCAGAAAACTTCACATCAAACAATCCAAACAGAACCCAGTTAAAACCTCCTCAGTCAGAACGTCTTTGACCTTTCTTTGGACTTTGGCAGCTTTTCTTCCCAGTTTCAGCCCAGAACTTTGTTCCGGGTTGTTTTCAGAGGAACGTTAGTTAAAAGAACGATGTGAACAGAAGTACCTCAGAGAACAGGTGCTGGATGACAGCGGCCAGCGCCTCCACCTTGCGGTTCCCCTGGACCAGAAGCCTCCTCAGCTGGACGATGGCCTGGTTCTTCCTCTCTACCTGCTCTTTGTTCTGGTTCTGCTTCGCCGGCGCCGCTCCAGGTCGGGATGCGTGCTGCGGCCGGAGCCCATGTTTAGGGCTGGACCGTGACCCGGTTCTGGCTTTGAGCCCCGGACCGGTGGGTGCAGCGGACCCGGATGTGGCGCTGGAGCCATCAGGAGATGGGATTGGAAGAGCTGGTGTTACTGGGATGTTGCCGTTCAGAACATCCGGTACCTGAGGACAGAAAACTTCAGATTTAGATAAAATCCTTCGCTCTGAACCAAAGGAGGAAGTGCTGCTGGACGTACCGGCTCAGCTGGGAGATTCTGCTGGTTCTGTTGGTTCCCAGTGGTGATCTGGGAGCCGCCGCTCGCGGGTCTCGTCGGCGCCTCCCGCGGCTTGTTTTTGTCCACTGCAAGAGAACGTCGAGGCGTTAGCGTCCGAGAAACATTCAGCATGGCGTCCGCACAAACCCAAACACTCCTCCTCCAGACGAGAGAGAAAACAACACGGCCGACCCGCCTGGTTCCGTGGAGACGCCCCACGCTGCTCAGGCTCACACAGATGCATGATGGGAGACCGAGGTAATGATGGACAACATTAAGCAGTCCATTACCAGAGCAGAAACATTTAGAGCTTCCTCTGAATGCATCCATTTACCGATCGACCGTCAGCTCCTCCGGGTTCTGGTTCTGACTCACCGGCCGGGTGGAAACTGCAGCCGTCTGCAGAAATATGAGCTTCAAATGGCATGAAACTGGACTGGGCCGATTTATTCCTGAAGCAGGACCAAAAGCTAAATGGTCCAAAAGCAGCTGATTGGATCAGAACCAAACAAACCAGCAGAACTAAAGCTAAGATATTTTGTCAGTTTGATATTTCAGACAAAAACAACAAACTAGAGTAAAACAACTATTAATCAAACCCACCAGTTCTGAGCTTTTTGCCCCAATCTGGTGTTTTATAACCAAATTAACAGATTAAACCAATAAATCAACAGGTCTATTAATTGTCCCAGAAGTTATTTCCATAAATGATAATATTGTTGTTTTGAGATCATTTTCCACTAATAACATGTTAACAGCATAATAATGCAAGAGCTTATCAATAAACTTTAAATACCAATGAACATTTGACACTGGAAGAGCAGTGAACGTTTCTCCATCTTTGGCATCAAGATGCAGGTTTGATCCCAGAGATCCTCTAAATCAGAAGCAGAGTGAGACCTCTCACTCCTCTGGGATCTGTGTTCCTGTAGCTGGTGACTGAACAGAGCTGATGATCATTTCTGTTGGCTCAGACTTTAGTCTCCTTTAGTTTCAGGCAAACACTGCCCCCTGCTGGCGGCCGCTGAGTAGGACAACGTGACTCAAGCCTGCTGTTTCTCTACGGTTTGGTTATTTTAGGATCAATGTGAATCAATCCTAATTGATCATTTACTAACAGTTTCATCCCTCATTCAGGGATTCTGGCATCTTCACAGCATCTGAACCGGGTCAGAACCAGACCAGACATTCAAGAGGAGAGCTGTCAGATTTAATATCACACCTCTGATTGCTCCAACAGACAGAATCATTTTTATAATGAACAGAAACACATTGACATCCAGAAATCTCTTTAATATGAACCATAAACCATTACTAATTAAGATCAACAGGTTTTCATAATGAGCTGCTGCTTTTCTGCTCTTCCTGTTGTGATTGATGAGCAATGGTGGCACTGGGCAGCGCTAACTAGAGAGCTATATGCGCTAACTAAAGAGCTATATGTGCTAACTAGAAAGCTAGCTGCGCTAACTAAAGAGCTATATGCGCTAGCTAAAGAGCTATCTGCGCTAACTAAAGAGCTATATGTGCTAACTAGAAAGCTAGCTGCGCTAACTAGAGAGCTATCTGCACTAACTAAAGAGTTCTCTGCGCTAACTAAAGAGCTATATGCGCTAACTAGAAAGCTATATGCGCTAACTAAAGAGCTATATGTGCTAACTAGAGAGCTAGCTGCGCTAACTAAAGAGCTATATGTGCTAACTAGAAAGCTAGCTGCGCTAACTAAAGAGCTATATGCGCTAACTAGAAAGCTATATGCGCTAATTAAAGAGCTATATGTGCTAACTAGAGAGCTAGCTGCGCTAACTAAAGAGCTCTCTGCGCTAACTAGAAAGCTATATGTGCTAACTAGAGAGCTAGCTGCGCTAACTAAAGAGCTATATGCGCTAACTAGAAAGCTATATGTGCTAACTAGAAAGCTAGCAGCGCTAATTATAAAGCATGAACCATAAACACTAGTTCTGCTAATAGTAAAGCAGATGATTGATTCTGTTTGTTGGTTCTGAATAAATTTGATGTTTTATTTCTTCTAAACTGATGGAAACTTTGTGTGAAAATATGAAGCTTGAGTTTGTTGATGGGAAAAATGTTCCAGTCTTATTAAAAATTGTGACCCATTTTGATCTGTAAACTTCACAAAAAGCTTCAGAAAACCTGGATAACGATCCAGACCGGATCAAAGCATGAAACCTGGACAGGTGAGGTTTAAGGTGAGTTTGTACCTGGAGCCTCTCTGGCTGAAAGGCAGAGCTGCTGAGCCCAGACTGGAGGAGAAACCAGACAGTTAGCATGCAGGTCCAACAACACAGAGAGATAGGAAAAATCAGAGAGGAGGGTCAGGAGGAAGAGGAGGAGGAGGAGGAAGAAGAAAAAGGTCAGGAGGAAGAGGAGGAGGAGGAGGAGGAAGAAGAAAAAGGTCAGGAGGAAGAGGAGGAAGGTCAGGAAGAAGAGGAGAAACTTCAGATGAATCTTCAGCTTTAAACTTTTTTTCTCCTTCATGAACCTTTAAACGACGGTTCATCAGCGGCAGCATTAAGGTTACATTATTATCACTGTTCTGGTTCTGGTGGTTCTGTTGGACCCAGTACGATCAGAACCATTCAGAACTTCCTCCAAATGGAGCGGCTGGATGATCTGACTGCAGGTGGAAACAGCAGCGGCTCTTACTGCAGGCCTGTTGCCATGGTAACAGGCCTGCTCTCTGTGACCCGTTTGCATCCAACTGGACTGAACGGTTGCCTAGCAACAGCTTCCTTTCTGTCCTAGTTTTTACCTGCACGGCGACGGCAGAAGGAGAGCCAGAAATTTACATAAGCCTGATAAAAAGACACGGCCAGTTCTTGTTCCTCCGGTCCGAAGCCGGATCAGAACCAAACGTCTCTGGTTTCACCTCACAATAAATGATTTCAGTTTCTCAAAAGGTTCAATGATGAGATAATCAGATTTTTCTTCCCGCAGTAAATCAGCAGCATGATGCTGCCACCACCATACTTCAGTTAGGATGACACAAGCATCCCTGATGTGACGTCGCAGCCGAACCGTCCAGTTCAGACGATTCCAAACTGCAACCGGGCTTTTTAAGTTTGTTTCAAAATGTTCTGAGGAAGTTTAAATTCATCTAAAAAAATATTCAACTTCTGTCCTCAGTAACAGATTCCACCCCGAAGAGGGTTTATTGGTGACCCAGCTGCTGAGAAAAGATGCGTTTACTGACCAGAAAAAGATGGGATTGTCAAGTTTCTGACTCAAGAAAAATAAGTTTCTTTAATATCCCAGTTTTCTGCAGTGAAAGTCTAATTTTCTCAAATCTGCTCCAATAACAGATTATTTCAGTTCATATATATTTATAAATTTGTTTCTACTTAAAAATCATAAGTTTATCAATTATGGGAGAAAACCTTGAGGTTAGAAAACCGTCTAGAATCTGGTTGAATTTCAGGAAAGTTATTTTAATGTTCAGGGATTAAAGTCATTAAATCTTAAAAATAATTTAGATCAAACTGATTTTTACATTTCAGTGTAAAAATATAAAATAAAAATTATATAAATGTTGAACAAGCAGCTTCCGATTTGAAAATAAAAGAACATCTCCAGCGTAACGATCTGTTCTGGGCTGTGGGATTATAATCCAGCAGCAGATTACGGGCCGCCTCAGCTGAACCGCTGCAGCTGGATGACTAACCCTGACCTACATCCAGCAGGGAAACGGGTCTGTGGATCCCGACCCAGAAAACACGCAGCGGCGGCCAAACACGTGCCGCCGCGCTCAGCTGGACGAATCCTCCCAGAGAGGAGCCGCTCTGAACAGAACCGGGTCCATCTGGGCCAGAACCCAAACACGAGCTGGAACACGGCTCTTAATCCAGATGAAATGTTCAAGATGGAAGAATTAACCACTAATCTGGATGAGAAACATGAAATCAGATTGGATCTGAAATATTTGGTTCTGACCAGAATAAACAACGATTTACCGTCCAGAACCAGAATTTCTTAAAGATCCAGTTTACAGTTAAAGGGCCGGTGTCACATGAAATCAGTGTTTTTATCCTTCCATCATTTAAATGTTTTTCCCTCATCGGAAATCCTTTAATCTCCATGGCAACCAGTCAGCTGCTAAACACCTGGTGGACCTAGCCCCGCCTCCGAGGCGCAGCTCCACCCCCACAACTCCTTCAGACTAGCCAGCAGCAATTAGCAAACAGCTGCTGAGCTCATTATAGGAACTGCTGGTCAGAGCAATGCTAGTAAAAACGTTAAAGGGTTAATAGAGGAGCCATGTTGGGATGACTTCCTGGAGGCGGAGCTTCAGACAGAGCAGGAGCTTTTAAAGAGACAGAGACCCGATTTCAAGGCTTTAAATCAGGAAGTCAAATATCTCTTGGGTCATATTTTACACATATAGCATTTTAACAAAAACTGACGATAACACAGTTACATGATTGTGCTATAAAATGGCCACCATGTGCCTGGAAAACACCTGATACCGGCCCTTTAAATCGTCTGTTTAGCATCAATATTTGACTGATTCAACCAGTGAGATTAAAGGTCCAATCTGTCAGAAATGCTGGCACCTGGTGGCTAAAATGTAAACCGCTTCGGTAACGGTCTACCAGCGTAATGCAACCACTGCTGCCCTCTGGTGGCGACTCTACATGTAGTTTATTAAATAAAGAGCAAATCACGCAGATCATTTGACCTTTTTCCAAACAGATTCAGGTTAAACTCGGTTAGCTAAAAGGCTAAAAGCATGTACTGATCTACTTCCTGATTCACAGCTTTACGTCGGGGTCAAAGGGCACCAGACACAACACAGTCAATAAATCTGTGCTTTAAATTATAAAGAAATGTCTGAACTGAGGCCATTTTCACACATTCAGATTCATCTACACCAGGGGTGGCCAACTCTAGGCCTGGAGGGTCTCCTGCAACTTTTAGATGCATCTCTACTTCAACACACCTGAGTCAAATAATGAGGTCATTAGCAGGTCTCTGGAGAACCTGACTGCACTTAGGAAGTGATTCAGCTGTGTTGGACCAGGGAGACATCTAAGAGTTGCAGGACACCGGCCCTCGAGGACCAGGATTGCCCACCTCTGATCTACACCTTAAAGATTGTTTAAAAAAAACTATGGAGAGAAATTTGTTCCAATATTATTGCAAGCAAAGAACACATCTAAAAAATGTAAACAAAAATTGAATTTTAAAACTAAAACTTTGTGAATTATTCTCAAATGTATTGAGTTGGTTTTTTTCCCTCCAGGTCCAGAGCTGGGATTAAACATGGTCGCCCAGAGATTAGCCAATCTGTTTCAGATTAAAACTGTTTGGCTCCTCAGATTTCTCTGAACAGAAGCAGAAACTCTGATTTCTCCAGAGCGGTTACTGAGGCAGAGGAGGAGCCGAAGGACGGAGCGCGTCCTGTTCATGTGCGGGTCACATGGCGCCGCTGAAACAGCCGGCGGCCATCTTTATTTGCCGCTGAGCCACTCGTGCAGAAAGCGTTCACGCTCGTTTGTGTGAACACAACTGACAGGCAGAGCTAAAGGGATGATCCACACAATACTGCAGGCAACAATGGCTGCCGAGGAAGAGGAGGAGGAGGAAGGGCGGGGAGGTTTGGGGTTAGACATCACAAACAGCGAGAGGAAGAGGATGACTGGTTCATGATGAAGATGAGAGGAATGAAACTCAAACAGATTTAAGAACGACGACCTGATCAACCAAAACGACGCAGATCGAGTCGCTGGGTGTGGTGCCTTAAGCTCCGCCCACAAGATGGGGGAGGCGGTCGCTATGGAGACTAAAGGAGGAGGGAGACTAGAACAAACTGGGACAGACTGGGACAAAAATGAAACAGACTGGGACAAACTGGAGTGAATTGGGTCAAACTGGGGTAAACTGGGAAGTGCTGAAATCTATGAAAGTGATAGAGAACAGGATGAGACAGAGGACATTGGTTGGACGATTGGACAATGGTGGGATGGTGGTTGGATGGATGGTGGTTGGATGGTGGATGGATGGTGGTTGGATGGTGGATGGATGGTGGATGGATGGTGGATGGTGGTTGGATGGTGGATGGATGTTGGTTGGATGGTGGATGGATGTGGATGGATGTTGGTTGGATGGTGGATGGATGTTGGTTGGATGGTGGATGGATGGTGGTTGGATGGTGGTTGGATGGTGATTGGATGGTGGATGGATGTTGGTTGGATGGTGGATGGATGGTGGATGGATGGTGGATGGATGGTGGTTGGATGTTGGTTGGATGGTGGATGGATGGTGGATGGATGGTGGGCCGGCCAGGTCCAGACCTGCGTGAAACACCACGGTGTTTTTCCTGCATCCTGACAGAAGCTGCAGGTTTCGGAAAAGTCCTTTAGCCGTCAGCTTCACATGGAAGTTGGACAGCGAGAGTCTGGGAGACCAGAGCATCGTCTCGCCTCAGGGTCGCCTCAGGGTCGCCTCGTACCGGGAGGATTGAGGTCCTCAGGATAAATCGGCACCAAGGTTCTTTCCTAGCTCAGATGAAAAAACGTTCAGCCAAGATAAACCCGGGGCACCAACCGACTGGGTCTTCGTCAGTGTCTTTGTCCGTCTGTGTTTTCGTGTCTCTCTGCTTTCGCCACGTGGATCCAACCAAAGCCGAGTTTCTTAGATTCAGAGATTCATGCAGGAATCAGAGTCTGTTAATCCTCAAGCTGCTCTTCGTCGCATCGAAGCCACAGAAAAACAGGAAAAACACAAACATACGAGGAAGAGGAGGAGGAGCGTGTTTCTGTGGTACGACTCAGAGAAGAGAGAGAAAATGGCGCCAAAAATAGTCGGCTTCTTCTGTTCCGTCGCTCAGGTGGAAAATCAAGAAGAAGAAGAAAGGAGGGAGAGAAACAGAGAAGGAGGAAGAGGAAATCCTCTCTGTGTTCCCTCAGTTTGTTTCCCGATTCACACAAAGACGAGCGCGACCACAACCCCTCTGCTGCTGCTGCAGCTCTGCTGGGCAAACACAGAGAGGAAGAGGAGGAGGAAGAGGAGGAGGAGGAGAGAGGATGGAATAATCTGCCTCCACTTTCCCTCCATTTAAAGAGCCATAGATAAATCAAACTGGCAATGAAAGGAGCTCAGAGGAGACTGAACACAGACACACACACAGACACACACACAGACACACACACAGACACACACACACACACACACACACGCCTCTGCCAGCAGTAGGTTGAGTAGAAAAGATCCAAACCAGATGACGGTTCAGTAAAACTCTTCCAGGGACAGAGTGGACATGAGGCCAGACGGATGTCCTCTTTTATTAATCTAATCTGACTCAGTGACTAGTAATATAGCACATGACATTTCCTACTCCAGTAATCAGATTACAGTTACCCATTCAAGTTACTGTTATTTTCCCTCAGTAAACAGATCTATTGTTGTTTTGTTCCTGCGATTCAGAGAGAAACGTCTCAGATGAAAAACCTGCAGACAAAAACGATGGAGGGAGAAGAGAGAGGAGCGTTTTCTACCAGAAAAACATTAAATATTTAGTTTATATCATCGCTAACGACGACGACATCAAGGTCACAAAGTGCTGCGGTTAGAGCACGAAAAATCCCCCTAGTGGAGAATAGAGGAACTACAGCAACTCTGGAAGTTTTATATTTTGTGATAATTTATACATTTAATTGTACTTCATTGTGAAAAAGAGAAAGCAGAAATCCTGTCATGATAAGAAATTTATCACGATAAATGATAAATGATACGAGGAGCCACTACCAATTGATCCCAGAACAGGCTTACTAGACGATTACTGATGCATCCCAATCCCTTAAGTAAAATACACAAACATTAATGCAACATGAAAAAAAATTACTTTCAAAAAATTTCTTATTGTATTTACATTGTTTTTAGGTTTAAAAAGAATGTTTAAAATTAAAATATTAAAATTTTATGTTTATTGTAAACATTTTTACAGCAGCTGCATATCAGGAGCTGCTTGGCACCAGATGGACAATAATAAGATTCTTCCAACCTATAAAACCACACAGCTTCCAAAATACTGCATCAATATTTGAATAAAACTCTTGGAGTCGCAACACGGTTCAGTCAACATGACAGAATACGACCCACCAGGTGGTGGCAGCAGAGAGCTGTGACTAAAATTCAGGAGCTAGCCGTTAGCGAGACGCCGTTAGCGAGACGCCATAAACATATTGAACAAGCTCTGATCACACACACCTTCCAGCAAGAAAACCGGCTTCAACAAGCAGCCAGAGATATTATGGGATGGATCAGATCAGAGTAGATTCATGGGTTAGAATGGCCTAGCCAAAGTCCAGACTAGGGCTGTTGTAAATGAATATTTTAGTAATCGCGTAATCTATCAATTATTCTTTCGATTAATCGAGTAATCGGATAAAAACAAATTGCTAAAATAAAATATTGGTAAATCTGGCATAACACCGGTGTTACTATAGGATATCAATATCAGTCCAATTTTTCATATTTTAACTTCCCTAACAATTACTTTTTGATAGTTTAGAAAATTAACCCAGAACAATAATAGCTCTCTTTCTAAGTTAACCTGAAGGAAAGTTATACCAAAATCTGAAATTATATTCAATTTAATAATAAAGAGGCAAGCTCACAAATACGCTTATTAAAAAAAATGTCAATACTCCAGCTTTTAGTTTATGTATTCATCTTCAGTCAGTTTAATAGATGAACTCTCACCTTGCACCATACCTGTCA